>CAUYMX010052412.1:0-11125 GCA_963573855.1 Lepilemur septentrionalis | reverse complement strand
CTTCCAACCTGACAGCAGTCTTGGGGGGAAGACCCTGGACAGGGTGGTGCTGTGTTGCAAGGTCCCGCAGGACTCCGCACACCTGAGGATGCTCAGGTAGACCCTAGCTCACCTGTCCCCCCCGCGAGCACGATCCTAAATTCCGCAGGGTTTTAGACTTAGTGTGATCGTTCTTCACATGACGGATGTGTAAACGCTTGCAAATTGCATCTGGGGAAAAAAAAGAAACGGTAAGAGGCCATGTGCACGCAAGATATTAATGCGATTATAGCAAATTCCACTTAGGGGAGATGTTTTAAATAGAGGGATATTGATCACAGCACTCGCTGGGACGGCACTTGCCACACGCCTGGCATTGCTGGGACGCACGGGCCCTTCCCTGACGCCGGTAACTGTCACATTTCACGGTGGCCTCCAACGTTCGCATTTGCATAATAGCGCTTAACTAAATCAACGCCTTTAACGTGCAAACGCAATCAGTGCAGCCCAGCGCAGGATGCCTGGGACATGGCGTTGATTCAGTTTGGGGAGGAATTTCTGGAGCCCCGGAATGTTCCACGTGGGGTGCGGCTGGGAGCCCGGCCCCACGGTGATAATCGGGCATCCCTCCGCCTCCCGTCCATGTGTTGCTGAGATGTTTTCGGGCGTCATTTGGAGAGAACATCAGACGCCCTTCATGACGTGAGCCTCTGGCCAGACGCCCCCACTCCCGCCGGCTTCCGGACGTGTCCGTCTGGACTCCCGTGGCTTTGGGCTCACCTGCGACCCCGTCCAAGCTTCGGGAGCCCCTGGGACCCCTCCCCACTTGCTGGGCACTGGGAATGATGCTGGTGGGAGGTGGGGGTCCCCTCATGTGTGCTGGGCGCCACCCGGGCACTGTGGTGGCTTCGTCACCATGCCCTACTCCATTCTCTTCCCTTATCATAGTGACCTCCTCGATTCCACGCAACCCAGGGGACGGGGGGATCCTTTATTCCCGCCCGAGACCTGTTCATTTCCCCAGGTTGCACCCACAACAGCCAGGTCAACCGCAGCCCACGGGAGGGCCCAGGGCACGCGGGGTCCATGGCCCGGCATTGGCGGATGTCGCCGTGTGACTCCCCCTGGAAGGGCGCGGGGCCGTGATGTGGACGGACCGGGTAATAGGAGCGGGCGTGATCCCGATTTAGGATTGACGAGCCAGCCCCCGGACTGCCCACGAGGCTCCCAGCGCAGCCGGCATTTCACAGAGTGGGCCTCGCTTGTCCGCACCACGCCGTGGCGGGCAGGGGTCCACGCCAGGCTCGTGGCCTCCGGCTTGTCGGACAGCTCCACCGAGCCATGGTGAACTCTCCGCTTTTCTTTTTGAACTGTGTAAAAACGAAACCACACCAATTGCACGTAACTTTGTTACAGTTTTTGTTAGTTATGTAACAAATAGATACATATTTAACATATATTGTTACATTTGTTGCACAGGGAAAGTGTATCACAGAGGGTGGGTCCTGAGAGTGAGAGGCAGACCCCGTCATTACCCAGCTTTGCTTAGCACACGGCGATGTCACCTCTTAGAATCCACCTTCTTCCTCGACGAGTCCCCTGTTTGACTCGGTTATGCGGTGTTCCGCCACAGGGAAGTTCTTCTTCGCAGCTGACCTGCGTCCCTCATGCTTTGACGTGAGCCTGCGTTTGTTTATTCCGCTCCGGCTGCTCCTGCGTCTGCCGCGGGCTTTTCCTCCCGGTGGAGTTCACCCCCCGCCTGCTGCCGAGCTCCCAGGAGCCCCGGAGAGCCGTTCTTCCCGCAGGGCTTTTGCTGGTGGGGCTGCCGCGGCAGGCATAGTGCGTCTGGATTGGGCATGCTCAGTTTGCAGGTAAAGACCCAGCAGGGGAGAAAAAAAGACTTTTTGTGTTGAGAAATCTAGTCGAGGGGTTCAGCCAGCAGAGGACTCTGTGGGTATAAATATCAGCGAGGAGAATTCTGCACGCATGGCGGATGGGAGTCGGGTGTTCCCGGACAGACGGGAGCAGCCTCTCCCGGTTCTTGGGACGCCCGACTTGGGGGGTGCTCTCGGAGGTTACCCGGGGCTGCCGTTCTCAATCAGGGGTGACTCTGCTCCCCAGGGGGACACTGGGTGATGTCTGGAGGCACTTTTAGGTGTCAGAATTGGAAACAGGGAGCTGCTGGCATCCGGGGGGTGGGGACCAGGGAGGCTGCTCCATGCCCCGCACTGTGCACAGAGAGTCCCCCGGCCCCAAATGCTGAGGCTGAGAGACCCCGGTCCAGGTGAGTCCGGGTCCATTTGTAGACTTTGGAACTGGGGTCCCAGCACGAGAGAGAGAGAGAGACAGCCGGTCGGCGACTGGGGCAGCTGGCCATGTCCCCCTCGGCGCTGAGGGGGTGTGGCCTCACCGTAAGCGTATCTGGGAGGACGCAATCGCGCTGGGTCAGAGGGGACGTGAGACCTTCTCACCACGGCAGACTCTCGCCTGCAGGGACTTGGCTGAGGGGGACTCATTTCCTTGATCACTCACGTGCGTCCCGTCGGCGCTGGACAGCAGAGCTCAGGCTGGGTGTGGCGGGGACATGAGTTCTCCGGGGAGCAAAGCTGCAGAGCTGGGAAAAAAATACACGCTCCCAGAGAGCAAAGACACACGCTCTGCCCCGTGCTTGGGAATGACATAAATTAAGGAGAATATTGGGGAAAAGAGGTTGGACTTATATTTATTTCTGTGAACACTGGCATTCAAGAATTATTATTTTAATGTACTAATACTGTTCGTTTCCCGGGGCTGTCGTAGATTTGGAGACTTAAAACCACAGAGATTCATCCTCCCCCCAGTCCCGGAGCCCAGGAGTGTGAGACGCAGGTGTCTCGGGGCCGTGCTCCCTCCGCAGGCTCCAGGGGAGGCTCCTTCCCGCCTCTCCCAGCTCCTGGGGGCTCCAGGCGTCCCCGGGCTTGTGGCCGCTGCGTCACTCCAGTCTCTGCCTCCGTCTCCACGTGGCTTGTCCTCTGCGTCTGTGTCTCCTCTGCTGTCTCTCACGAGGACACTGTCACTGGGTTCAGGGCTCACCCCACTCCACGATGACCTCATCTTAACTAACTACATCTGCAAAGACCTTATGTCCAAGTCAAGTCCCATCCCGAGGCTCTGGGTGACGTGACTGAGCCGGCTCCGATGACGTACGGGGACTAAGTGACACGCACAACACAGACACAACGGCTCCCGCGATTGCAAACTATGAAGTGGGGTGCACAAAACACACTTTCCCGGTAAGTCGCTCGGTTCTGTGCCTGCACCTTCCAAAAAGGTCCCTGGGGCTTCCCTTCTTCACCAAGGGTCCCCCGCGAGGGTCTGCCACGGTCCCAGGCGGGAGCGTGTGTGACCGGGACACTATTCACCCTGGCCGCGGAGGTACCGCATCACGGGATGCTGAGTGACGCTTTCCACGAGGGGTCACGTCTCCGCGTTGAGTTGGTGACAGACTCGGGAGCAGTGACAACAGACGACACCAGGCTCTGGGATCCTGTCGGAGTTTTGGCCACGTCGCCTGTGCTGTGTCAAGTCCCCACGGGAGGGCCGGCCTCACCGTCCACCCTCACGCCCCTCACGCCGCCCGCTATAATTTCAGAGCTGACAGCGTAAAACGCGGCGACCCTTGGTGCAAAAATACGCTGGCTTTGGTTTCCGCTTGCTTTCTTTTTTTTTCTTTTTTCTTTTTTATTTATTCTTTCTTTCTTTCTTTTTTTTTTTTTTTTATTTTTTGAGACAGAGCGTCACTCTGTTGCCCGGGCGAGAGTGCCGTGGCGTCAGCCTCGCTCACAGCAACCTCAAACTCCTGGCCTCAAACGATCCTCCTGCCTCAGCCTCCCGAGTAGCTGGGACTACAGGCATGTGCCACCATTCCCGGATAATTTTTTATATATATTTTTAGTTGTCCAGCTAATTTCTCTCTATTTTTAGTAGAGACGGGTCTCGCTCTTGCTCAGGCTGGTTTTGAACTCCTAACCTTGAGCGATCCTCCGGCCTCGGCCTCCCAGAGTGCTGGGATGACAGGTGTGAGCCACCATGCCTGGCTTTGGTTTCCATTTTCTTTTGGCCAAAGACGTGGCCCTATGGCTTGGAGGAGAAAAAAATCGTGTCGTTTATATATTTGAGAAAGAAGCAAGGTCTTCGAGAACCCAGAGCAGGGCTCCTTCGACGTCTTGATGTCCTGCCAACGATGGCCGTGCGTCAGGAGGGTTCACGTGTTTCCAACCTAAAAGAAATTGCGCGAGGTCAGTGTGGATTCATAGTGCCGGGAGTTTTCTGTTGCGTGGAAAACCGGTGGGCGTTGCTGTACTGGGCGCCTTTCTTCCCGTTTTTTCTTTCTTGGCTTGACGGCAAAATCTGCAAAAGGAAATTAGCACAGTCGTTTGTAGAATCTCAGTCCCAACAGCCCACGGTTCATACAGGGGGGTCGGCAGGGCACCCCGAGAGAGCTGGGAAAAAAACCGCGGTGATGTTAGCGGCTGCGGTTGCAAAGCCCCGGCGTGGCTGTGATGCAAGGCACAACGTCCACCTGCGTTTGCAGCTCTGTTTCGGGGAAGCCTGGACCGAGGTGTTTCCGTGCTGCCCGTGGGAACATCCCGTGCACCTGGCAAGCTCCTTCGTGAGGTCGGACGCCCCTGTGGTCGCCACGGACGGCCACGGGCAAACACCTCGCACCGCGTAAGCCGTGGCTGTGAGCAGGGAGATCGCAAGAAGGGGGAACTGTCGCTTCGGATGGGGAGGTTAGAAACGCCCACGTTTTCAGCGAATATTTGCTTATTTCAGGAATCCTTCATTCTGCTTAAAAATCCCGGGAGAGGGAGTTTGGAACGGCTCCCTTGAAAGCACAATGATGATTATTTTTGCGTGGCGTGAACACACCCCGGGCGGCGGCGGCGGGCGGCTTTTCACCCGGTCCCGAGGATTCCAGCCTCGGAGACCCCTCCCTGCCCGTCTGCAACGGCCGTTTATTTTCCCTGCACCCCGGCCTTCCCCGGACACCCGCCGACCCCGTGCTCCGGGGCAATAGCGCAAACACCGGGTCGTAACAGCTGGCGGTGTTTAGTTATGATTTCACGAGCCGGGGGCGGGCACGGCCCTAAACGCAGGTGACGGGCCGACTAAGCAGTGATTACCTAACTTAACCGGAGCGCGGCCGGCCCGGTGGGTGACGAGGCAGCGCCGCGGTTGAAGGCACGTGGCCTGGTGTCACCTCGGTCTGTCATATTGAGCTGGGACCTGCCGTGACTCCAGAGAAGCCGTGAGGTCCGCAGAAAAAATCATTTCTCCCCGACTGCCCTCCGGACGGTCTTGTCAGTGTTATTGAGCTCTGCTGATTAAGAAGTATTTAAAGCCATGTGTTTGCAATCATGTCATTCCTTCTCTCTCTTTCTGGTTTTTTTTTGGATAGGCTTAAAAAAAAAAAAAACCACAAAAGCAGTGACAGGCAAAACAAGACAGTTTAATGCTTAAATAATGCGGCGGTTGATGAACCAGCATTAATAATGCAGTTGTTAGGAACCAGACTCCGTCTCCCACAGCCTCCTTACGGCTCCAACCCCGGGGGGTGTCTCTTCGGAGCCCTGACCCCAAAGTGCCTTGTGCACGGAGCTCTGGAGATGAGCGGGCAGTCGGCGGGGCGAGGTTCCTATTGCACGCCGCTGGGGACACGCTCTGGCACCTCAGGGAGGGTGCAAAATGACCCCGTGAAGGGGATCTTTCTGGAAGGCTCTGGGTGGCGTGGGTGGCCTTGCTGGGGGCTGAGTGGGAGTCACAGGAGGAAGAGAGGCCGAGCGGATGTTCCCGAGCTCCTCCGTGGAGACGCCCAGCGCCCTCTCCCCGGACGGGGCACCCGGACAGGCCCCCGGGGACGGCGTCTCCCTGCTCGCGGCGGCTGGCGGAGAGAGAATTCCACGTCCCACGCGGGCCCGAGGAGAACGGGAGGCAGAGAGCGACCGTCCGGGAAGGTAGGCACGGCGCCCGGGCGGAGGAGACGCCCGAGAAGGGGCCGGTTACGTCTCTGTCTCGGAGCCGTCTGGCCGCCCTCGGTGCGGGGCTGAGCCGACATTACAGGCTCGTTTGGGGATTTAAGGCCGAGTTAAATATGCCCCTCAAAAAAGTTTCCCGAGTTTTTTTGATATGCTGCTTTCGTTATCAGGGAGTTAATAAGGGCCGGGGCGCGGCGCCGGGACGGGAGGAAGCTGTCGGGGTGTCAATTACACGGGCCGCATTTTGGTGCTCATTATCATTCTTGGATGTCTCTAATTTACATCTAAATGTACTGACTAATTTTGCTCCAGCCGTGTCAAAAGTGATAGGTGCTGTGTGGGAGGAGATGACAGCAGCACCAGCAGGGACCGCGGCGGAGAGACTCCCTCGGGGCGATGATTTAATGCCCCGCTCAGCCAGGGCTGTCAGACTGCGAGGCCAAATTATGACACATCATGAGGCCGCGTTGTGTGTGTGGGGGGGCCGCCATGAGCCCCAACGCACCCGGGAGCGTCTGCTCCCCTCCTCCCCAGCCGCGCCGCGCGCTCGTGGCTGCAGGGGTTCTCACCGCCGCGCAGAGACGGAAACGGGGGCTGCAAGGCGAAGCCCCCGCCGAGCTCTGTGCAGTGGCCCCCCCACCGCTTAAAAAAGTCACTTGCGTTTTTTTTTTGACGCCACGAACTTCATGTCAGGTGTTTGCTGAAAGGGCAGAGGCTGCATGGTTTGCATAGAGTGTGAAGTGTGTGCACACGTGTGTGTGTGTGGTGTGTCTGAGTGTGCATGTGTCTGTGTGTTCATGCATCTATGTGATTCTCTGTGCATGTGTCTATATGTGTGTGTGTTCATGCATCTGTATGTCCATGTCTGTGTGTGTGCACGTGTCTCTGTGTTCATGCATGTGTGTCCATGTTTATATGTGTGCATATGTGTGCATGTGTCTGTGTTCATGCATCTATGTGTGTGACTCTGTGTGTGCATGTGTGTGCATGTGTCTGTGTGCATGCAGCTATGTGTGTGCACGTGTCTGCATGTGTCTGTTCACACATCTGTCTGTGCATGTGTGTGCATGTGTCTGTGTGTTCATGCATCTATGTGATTCTCTGTGCATGTGTCTATATGTGTGTGTGTTCATGCATCTGTATGTCCGTGTCTCTGTGTGCACGTGTCTCTGTTCATGCATGTGTGTCCATGTTTATATGTGTGCATATGTGTGCATGTGTCTCTGTGTTCATGCATCTATGTGTGTGACTCTGTGTGTGCATGTGTGTGCACGTGTCTCTGTGTTCATGCATCTATGTGTGTGATTCTGTGTGTGCATGTGTTCTTATGTGTGTCCATGTCTCTGTGTTCATGCATGTGTGTCCATGTTTCTGTATGTGTGCATATGTGTACATGTGTCTCTGTGTTCATGCATCTATGTGTGATTCTGTGTGTGCATGTGTTCTTATGTGTGTCCATGTCTCTGTGCATGTGTCTCTGTGTTCATGCATGTGTCTCCATGTTTATGTATGTGTGCATATGTGTGCATGTGTCTCTGTGTTCATGCATCTATGTGTGTGACTGTGCATGTGTGTACACGTGTCCTTATGTGTGTTCATACATCTCTGTGTCTGTGTACGTGTGTGCCTGTGTGTACATGTCTGTGTGTACATACATCTATGTGTGTGTATGTCTTTGTGTGCATGTGTGTGAGAGCATGTTGCCTGCCCTACTATGGAACCTCATTCCCCAGAGGAAACCACGGCCACCCCCAGACCCGCTTTGCTTTGCGTGCCAGGTTAGTGACTCTCACCCCCGGCTCAGCCCCGGCCCGGCCCGGTTCTGCCTCCTCTTGGCTCACAGGGATGTTCTGTGTGTCAGAAGGGGACGCTTTCCTGGTGGGAATGTTCATTTTGTACCTGCTCTTCCGACGCCTTCCCAGGCGGAGGGCACTGTTTGCAGAGTGGCTCTCGGGCAGCGTATTGTCCACGATGTTCTTGTTCTGAGAGAGCGCGGACCATCCCAGGGCCCGTGGCACCCCCAGAACGTGCAGCGGTCCGGTTCCTGGGGAGGCCGGGCACCGTCCAGCCTCCTCCAGTGTCTCTCAAAGGCAGGATTTGCTCAGGGGTTGGTTTGTGCTCTCTTCTGCCCCATGCTGTCTGTCCGTCACAGTTATTTTATTGGGTAGAGTTACATCTTGGTGTATTTTTTGGGGGTGGGGGTGGCATCCCATTTAGGATGCCCGATGCTTCCGGAGGTTACCATGGTCATTAGATGTAACAGAGAAGATTCAAATATGTGTGTTTTTGGTGCAGTGTGTAGAGTTGCTCTCTGCGATGAGGCATGTTGGACACGCGGCCTTCAGGATTCTAAGTGGCGCCTGTCGGTCTGAAGGTAGGCTAATTCCTCCCCATAGCAGGGAGCAGGAAGCTGCAGAAAGCTGTGTTTTCCCATAGGGACAGCAGGACCCCAAATCCCTGCAGAATTTTAGGGTGAGGCAGGTGACGTTATAATAGGAGGAAGGTACAGTGGAGAAGGGGCAGATGAGGAAAACTGGATTTTTGAGGCTTGCTTGCGGGCGTCTTATCGTTCAGGGTTAGGGTTAGGGTGACACTGGGTCCCAGGTAGGTGGCAGGTGCACCGCGGTTCCCTGTAACCACATCCTCCTGCCCCTTCCCACGGCACTCCTGAAAGTCTCAGGAACGGTGTGAAAATGTCGGTCGTCACTGGGTCCTGGTTGGCTTCATATTCTGCTGAGGTGCGAGTGTGTGTTCAGGGCTCAGGGCCACCTCTTCGTGGTGACGCGCCGGCCCCTTCCCGTTCTGGCAATCCCAGCGTGCACAAGAACACACTCGCCGGGTCCGGCGTTAGGTACCCCAAGCTTGATATGTTGGCGTCAAGAAAAAAAGAATCACAGCCTCCCCTCCCACCGCCCGCCAAGAAAAAGCCCCTTAGCAAACCCAGTCACGGAGAGGGAAGACTCTAATTTTGAGGATGCCATGAATAACCGGATGTTAAATATTGATATTGATGCCCGTCACCCGGTGGGTGTCTCCTCTCTTCTCCAGGCTGTTTACATAACCGTGGCGGAAGCCACCGGCTTGAATGTTAAAACGGTGGTGTGGTTCAAATATTTCAAGGTGTAGGTTTGGTAGCTGATGGTTTCACACGACAGAAGGACTCAGCGGGCCCCTTAACGGGTGCCGCCCAGAATGGAATGTTTTACCTGTGATGTGTCCTGTCCTTTCTGCTCAGTTCTGTGCATGATTTTTGGAGCGGTTAGAGCTCTAGAGGAGAAAACAGTCTCAACTGCACTCCCGGGTGGGAGGTGCATCTCGCAGCCTTGCAAAGCCGTCCCCAAGGAGGAAGCCGCCTTACGGGCCCAGGTGGCCTGTGGTGTCTGCATGCAGAAGCCCAGAATCCCCTCCGTGACGTGGCCCTTAGCAGATCAGATCCCTCCCACCATGCTCAGTGAGAGGGACTGGATGTCTGTGTCCCTCCAAATTCCTAAGCTGAAATCCTCACCCCCATGGGGATGGTGGTAGCAGGTAGGATATTTGGGAGGTGATGAGGTCCTGAGGGTGGAGCCTCATGGATGGGATCAGTGTCCTCATAAAAGGGACCCCAGAGAGCTCCCTCGCCCCTTCCACCACGTGAGGACACAGCGAGAAGTCACCGTCTACGAACCAGGAAGTGAGTCCCCACCAGACACAGACTCTGCCACGCCGGGGTCTCGGACTTCCAGCCTCCAGAGCTGTGAGCGGTGAATACCTGTTGTTTAAACCACTCAGTGTTTGCTATTCTGTTATAGAAACTTGAGTTGATTGAGGCAGAAAAGGTTTTGTCAGCAGAAACACTCTAATCTGTGTCTCCCTCTCTCCCTCTCCCTCTCTCTCTTTGGCTTTGAAGAAGCAATCTCTCATGAAATAACTGACCCGTTGCAGAATCCCATGCAAAGAAAAACTCTGGGTCACTTCTGGGAGCTGAAAACTTCCTCCAGCAACACACCAGAGCATCCCTCCTGCCGCTGCAAGAAAATGAATTCCACCAACCACCTCGAGAAACTTGGAAGTGGGTTTTGCCCCTGTTAAGCATCTGATATGACCACAGCCGCAGCCGACACCCAGATTGCAGCCTGGGGAGACCCCGAGGCAGAGCAGCCCGCTGAGCCCTGCTAGGACCTTTGGCCCCACAGAAGCAGCAAGAAAATAAACACATGTCATTGTTTAAGATGCTGAGCTAGTCATAATTTTCTAAATAGCAACAGAAAGCGAACACGGTTGGAGGATAAGGATCGGGACTCTGCAGACAGGAAAATGCTCCAAAATCAAACCACAAAATTGGTGTTGGACAATTCCACGCTGGCCACTGCGAGCTCTGGAAGCCAAGCATGCTCTGTCCAAAGCAACGACTCCCGTGGCTGCCCCAGGATCTCAGGCTGTGGTGCCATCTGCATCCACCTCCGGAGAGACGTCTCCCAGTGCCTGCCTCACTGTGACCTCAGCTCCACAGAGAAGCCTGGGGGCGATGCCTCTGCTCACAGACCCCTAGTTTCATATCCTCATCCAGGCTGCAAAGGACACTGGCTATAGAGCATCTGATGCTCTTTCTACACTGAGGTCCATCAGGCTGGGAGTGTCCCAGATGTGGAGAGCTCGTCCTGATTCCGGGCAGCCCAAAACGAGGCTCTGTCTTTGTCTGAGCTACTGCAACAAGATGCCTTAGATGGCAGAGCTTGTAAACAACAGACATTCACTGCTCCCAGCTCTGGAGGCTGGAAGTCTGAGATCCCGGCGTGGCAGAGGCTGTGTCTGGTGGGGACTCACCTCCTGGTTCATAGACGGCACCTTCTCGCTGTGTCCTCACGTGGGGGAAGGGGCGAGGGAGCTCTCTGGGGTCCCTTTTATTATATAAGGACGCTGATCCCATCCATGAGGCTCCACCCTCAGGACCTCATCACCTCCCCAAGGCCCCACCTGCTAACACCATCATCTTGCGGGTGAGGATCCCAACATACGACTTTTAGGGGGACATAAACATCTACGTCACAGCAGCAAGCTTTTGTGCTATTTCTTTTTACGGTATCATTGAGCTCCCACTCATGAAATTCCTTCTACGTCACCCCTGTGACTTGGCCCTATAATCTGTT
>CAUYMX010052411.1:0-40902 GCA_963573855.1 Lepilemur septentrionalis | reverse complement strand
CTAGATATTATGTATTTCATCTGTAGATATTTATGCCTTTTTAAAAATATATTTCATGCTCAGTGTTTCCTCTACTTTCAAGAACATATGTAGCCGGGCATGGTGGTGCATGCCTGTCGTCCGAGCTATTCAGGTGGCTGTGGTTGGTGAATCACTTGAGCCCAGAATTTTGTGGTTGCTGTGAGGTTGGCTGACACCACGGCACTCTAGCCTGGGCAAAAAAGCAAGACTCTGTCTCAAAAAAAAAAAAAAAAAAAGAAAAAAGAAAGAAAGAAAACTTTAAGGGGTTAGTTTGGAGGCTATATGTAAGGATCAAGACAAGGGCCTTGACAAGGGCTCAGGGACATTAGCTAGCCGGGGGGAGAGGGTCTGAAAGAAATTCCTTAGCTTTATTACCATATTTGTGTTATAGCGAAGGAATTTTATGTTTTTATTTCCATTCATTTATCACATTTATTGACTATATACCAAAGCATATATTAATATCAGAGAGTGTACCAAGGACACAAACATACCATTTGCCCATCTGCACACATACACGTGAACACATTCAACTACATGTGCTTTCCCTCACCCATACCCACTTGCACATACCTGTATTCATCTATGAAACAGAAATGCACAGATGCACATGCCAAAGAAAAAGAATAAGCTCAAGATAAGCTTGTGAGAGAAAAAGACTGGGTAGGTAGGCGGGAGAGTCAAGAGTATGACAGTTAGGGCAGAGGACGGAGTTGCAAGATTCTTGAAGCTTATGAGAAAATTCATGACCAGATACGATGAGTTTCTCTTTTACCTATTCTGCTACCCAAGTTGCACGCATTCTCCAGTACTCTGTCATACTAAAAACCAGTGTCCCGTAAACAGGCACGTGTGGCTGTTTACAGACAGCCAGATACGTCTGGATGTATGTATCTTGCTGACCACCCAGAGTGGATGGTCAGCTGATGCTCGTCTTTGCTCAGGTTTCAGAAAGAAGCCCTCTGGCCAGCGTGAACTCTCTCCTTTCACTACGATGGGCAGTGTCTGCTCACCCCTCTTATATTAGGCTGGTCTGAGCTGAATGAGGACAGAACTTTCTAGAGGGGAGATTCAAAAGAAAACAAATAAAGGTAAAAAAGGCAATGGGCTGTTTAAATGAACATCACAGATACACTGACTGGGGTGCACCAACAGTATACGGGCAACAGGTGGAAAGAGAAAGGACAAGGTACTGCACAGGAGGAGAAGCTGGGTAGCGCAAGGGTTAGCATATGGGCCCTGGAGTCAGACTGACCTCAGTCTAAAGCTCAGCTTCTCCACTTAGCAGTGTGGTCTTGAACACATTATTTAACACATTAGCTGCCATATGAGTTGTATTTAACTCACGCTAGTTTTGACCCTTGGGCCACATGAAGCATATAAAACTCACCTGTCTCTACAGTGGGAGCCTTGTGGCAAGTGATGCTGTCCTTCCTGCTGTAGCATACATGTTATGTGATGGGTGGCCCCCGGCAAAACCCTGCAGAAATTTTTCATTAACTTAGAAAGGTTGTTTTGTTTTCAAAGTTTTTATTCTATTTTCAGATTAAAACACCATGGCCCCAAGGAAAAATTTTTTTTTTTTTTTTTTGGTTGGCAGTCAATGTGTTAAGTTAACTTTCATGTGCTTCTGTTTTGTTAACTGAAAGGAAACCGGAAAAGAACAGTACTTACCTCACAGGTTGCTGTGAGGATTAAATGAGATATTGTACCTAAAGCATTCATCATAGCTTGACACCTAGTAGCCATTAAAGTAATTAGCTGGTGGAAGTTGTTTTTGTAAAAGCCCAAATTGGAGAGATTTGCAGTGCTAAAAATAAAAGCACTAAGTTTTCTGTGGAGCTTATTTTTTAAAATGTAGCTAGCTTACAGTTCTTGAAAATGGTGTATCTTGGTCAAAAAAACTTTAGTTAAACATCCCACTCGTAAAATGAGTTTCCTCACAATCCCATTCTTTGTGAGACTGAATATGGAATGCCATAGAATGGGACAGCACTCTCACTCCAAGTTTGCTGACCACCAGATGCATGATGACATTTTCCCAAGATATTTGCTGGGTTTTTTTTTTTCTCCAAATAATGAGTCATTATTGAGAGATATTGTTTATTGTAAAACTCTTGTGTTCCTGCCATACATACTGAAACAAAAGGTCACTTTAAACCCACTTTATGTTGCAGTCAAGAACAAAAGAATATAACGCTGTGAAATGTCATGCTGCTTGGTGGGCCCTGCCTTGCCGTGCCTTTTAAAATATCAACTGAAAATATGCATATTAGATACAAAGCAAGTGGCAGAATATTTAGCTGGACCCCATTTATGCAAAAATTATGTGCTTTTATAGGCACAGATAATTTCTAGAAGAACAGCCAATAATCTGTTGATAGTGATTATATCTAAGGTCAAGACTCTTTTACTTTTCACTATATATCCCTGTGTATGCTCAGGTTTAATTGTTTAACAATGAATATGTATTATTTGTAGGATACTTTTCTAAGCCATATGAAAATGCATACAGAAAAAAATTCATACTACCACATTAAGAGTAGGTCTTGGCCGGGCGCAGTGGCTCACAACTGTAATCCTAGCACTCTGTGAGGCCTAGGCGGGCGGATCGCTCAAGGTCAGGATTCGAAACCAGCCTGAGCAAGAGTGAGACCCCATCTCTACTAAAAATAGAAAGAAATTAATTGGCCAACTAAAAATATATAGAAAAAATTAGCCGGGCATGGTGGCACATGCCTGTAGTCCCAGCTATTCGGGAGGCTGAGGCAGGAGGATCGCTTGAGCCCAGGAGTTTGAGGTTGCTGTGAGCTAGGCTGACCCCACGGCATTCTAGCCCGGGCAACAGAGTGAGACTCTGTCTCAAAAAAAAAAAAAAAAAAAGCCAAATAACTTGCTTATAACTAAAATTTCCCACATTCTTATACAAATATATTTAGTGAAAAATTAAAATTCCCTGGTAAGAAGTCTCTTGATATGAGAGTATGGTAATAAATGACCTAAGCAAGAGAATGAAGTCATTGGGAGCACTTCCAAAAGCACCAAATGGCAAATAAAGACCAAAATTAAGATCAGAATAAAAATTCTAAAGCTTAAGGAAAAATTTTCCAAAAAGGAGGAGTCTTAGTGAACACAAGACAAAACACCACTTTTTGGGTAGAGTCCTTATAAGACAGGCAGATCAATATAACCTCGGCAAATGTCTTCAGTAAGTATTTTGCCCTACAAAATAATCCAGAAACTTGTAATTCTTCTACCCACACAATGATCTTTTTAACCACTCTGTGGATAGTGAGTGAGCCTCTATATGGGTAGCGTGAGAAGAGTTTATGCAGCGTGAAACTTTACTTTATTTAGGCTTACAGAAAGAGACCACCATGTCAGCATCAATTTCCTGCTATCACTTTACAGGACAATGTCTGTTGAACCCTTTCCTACGGTCTAGGCCTAATAAGGACAGGGCTTTCTGCACAGGAGATTCAAAAGAAAGTTGCAAAAATATGTCTTCTATCACTGTGAACCTATAGGTCCATCTGGGCCTCTTTGTATTTTCCAAAACTTATAATCTATTTATTCCTCTATGTCTGATTTGATAGCAGCACTACAAAAAAACCCAAACCCTTTAATATATTGATTCAAAGTCACAGGAAAGAGGAAACCGACTGGATTCTGTCCCTGGCACAGGTACAAAATACACATTATCAAATACCTGGAGGCAAAAAAACAAGACAGAAGACTCAAAGTAAGGTGATTGAACTGTCTGGATTCGTTCCAGTTTTTAACTGTTCTGGTAACAAGTGTTATCAGATTTGTGAACAGATTTTGTCTAAGCCAAGTTATCTGCTCAGCTTTTTCCCCCCCCGTATTATAAGCAGATAAGTTAGAAATAATAGTGCAGATAGCAGCCCCCAAGCCTGTGCCACTGGAGAGTCAGGAAACAAGGAGGGAGAGCTGGGGACCCTGCTAAACAGAAGGGGTGAGAAAGTGACCTACCAGGGAAATAGAGACAGGTGAGGAAAGAATGAAGGTGTCCCTTTACTTGGGTTTAGAGAGCACAATGTGGTAGATGTACTACAGCCGAAGCTTTAGGCAGCTGTCTACAGAAAGTTCAATTTGTTGAAAATGTTAGGCCAATATCTGCAATGAACGGTGTGCAAACCCCTTATAGTATCAAAGATTCATATCTGAAATTATACAAAATCTCTCTTCACTGGATTTAGTTTTACAGTCAATCTTTGTTGTTTGCAAATTTCATACTTGTGAATTCACCTCCTCACTAAAGTATATTTGTAACACGAATATCAATACTCCTGGTGCTTTCATGGTCATTCTCGAACATACATTTATTTGCACAGAGTAATGAAAAATTTGAGTCATGCAAAGTGCACATTCCCAGCTGAGGTCGATGCTCTGCCTCCTTGTTTCAGCTCTCAGATTATAAACACATGTCCTTTTTGCAATCTGTTTAGTGCCACTTTGTTTGTTTTTTCTTTTTTTATTTTAAAGATAGAGTCTCCCTCTGTTGTCCAGGCTGGAGTGCAGTGGTGTGATCATAGCTCACTACAACCTTGAACTACTGAGCTCAAGCAATCTTCCCACCTCAGCCTCCCAGAGTAGCTAGGAATACAGGCATGCATCACCACATTCAGTTAATAAAAAAAAAAAAAAAGTGTTTTTAGAAATAGGATCTTGCTATGTTACCTAGCTGGTCTCAAACTCCTGGTCTCAAGCAATCCTCCTGCCTCAGCCTCCCAAAGTGCTGGGAATTGTAGGCATGAGCCACTTTGCCAGCCTTTTCTGTGTGTGTGTGCTTTTCGTTGGTGACTTTGCCTTTTAAAATGGCCCTCAAGCATAGTGCTGAAGTCCTGTCTAGTGTTCCTAGGTGCAAGAAGGCTTTGATGTCTTGTACAAAGAAAATATGTGTGTTAGGTAAGTTTTGCCCAGGCATGAGTTAGAGTGCTGTTGGCCATGATATCAGTGTTAATGAATCAATAATATACATTAAATAAGTTGTCTTTAAACAGAAACACACATAAAACAAGGTTATGTATGATTGGTTGACAAACTGTCTCACAGGAATTAGCCAAGTTATTCTTGGAGAATAACTTAATGGATGGGTATATTAGTTTCCTAGGACTGCTCTAATAAATTACCACAAACTTGGTAGCTTAAAACAACAGAAATTTATTCTCTCACAGATCTAGAGCCAGAGATTCAAAATCAAGGTGTTGGCAGGGCCATACTTTCTTCAAAGGCTTTACGGGAAAATTCTTCTTTGCCTTTCTCCTACTTTCTGGTGGCTCTTGGCTGTTAGCTTCTTGACTTGTGGCAGCATAACTCCAACATCTGCTTCTGTCTCCACATTGCCCTGTTCTCTGTGTGTCTCTCAGTGTCCAAGTCTCCCTCTCCCTTCTCTTCTAAAGATACCAATCTTTGGACTTAAAGCCCATCCTAAATCCAGAATGCTTTTATCTTGAGATCTTTATTTACATCTGCAAAGAACCTGCTTCCAATTGAGGTCACATTCTGAGGTCTTGGTATACATGAATTTTAGGAGGACACTATTCAACTCATTGCAATGGATTACATTGCAAAGGATTCATTTGATCCTTCTTTATTCCCATTGTTTCACTTTTTTGAAACAATTCCCATTGTTTCCCATTGTTTGACTAGCCTTTAAAAACAAAAGAATAAAGAGAAGAAAAAGATATAGAATGTTTGAATTATAGTCAAAATGTTTGACCAAATAGATAGTTTGGAGACTGTTATGCCAAACTCAGCATATATATGATATACATTCTTTCTTTCTTTCTTTCTTTCTTTCTTTTTTTTTGAGACAGGATCGTGCTCTGTTTCCTGGGCTAGAGTACAGTGGCATCATCATAGCTCACTGCAACTTCAAATTCCTGGGCTCAAGCAATCCTCCTGCCTCAGCTTCTTGAGTAACTGGCACTACAGGCACATGCCACCACACCCACAAATTTTTACCATGCCCACAAATTTTTCTGTTTTTTGTAGAGACTGGGACTTGCTATTGCTCAGCTGGTCTTGAACTCCTGACCTCAAGCGATCCTCCCGCCTTGGCCTCCCAAAATGCCAGGATTACAGGTGTGAGCCACTGTGCCTGGCCAGAATATACATTCTTGAAATCATAAATGGAACAGTCACAAAAATTGTCTATACCAAGCTATAAAATAAATCTCAGTATATTGTAGAGAATCAATATCATACAGACTATATTCTCTAAATAATATGTATTAAAATGAAAAACAAATATTAAAAGGACAGCTAAAAATATCCCATATATTTGGAAACTAAAAACAAAACCCACACTACTGAATAATTCTTACCTTAAAAAGAAAATGAGTATCAACTAAAACTTTCCATGCTAAATTGTTAAATCGTAGCAAATAGATAAAGCAGTACTTGTATAGTTTTGGGCAAATGTATTATAAATAAGCTTAGAAATGACTCAAGAAACTAGAAACAGAGCCACAGAATATATACTCAAATGAGAAAAAAGGAAATAATACAGAACAGGGCAAAAACCAATGACAGACCGACGAAAACAATAATAAAGATGAACCAAAAACTGGTACTTTGCAAAGATTGATAAGAGACATAATAAACATAGAATAAGAGAAATAACCATAAATATAATGACTAAAAGTAAAAAGAATATTACAAACTATATCCTAATAGATTTGAAGACCTTTATAAAATAGGTGTATTTCTGAAAACAAATAAAATGCCAAAATAGCACAAGATAACATTTCAATAGATAAATAATAACATTTGAAAGGATGAATAATCATTAAAGGAATGCAATAGTAATTTAAAAATCTTATTATTTTTAAAAAGTCTCAGCCCAAATAACACTGAGTTGTTTCAAAGAACAGATTATCCTCATATTACACATAGTGTTTTAACAAACAGAAATAGAAAGCTGTCTAATGTAAAATAAGCTTGATAACTAAACTGATTAAAGATAGCCAAAGAGAAAATTATAATCCAATTTTACTTAAAACATAGATGGAAAACCTCTAAATAAAATGTTGGCTAATAAATCCAACATTGTATTCAAAAGGAATGTATTAATAAAATCATGAGTCTCAGTTTATCCCATAATGCAGGAATAATTTAATGTCATATAATTCACTACATGAACAGACATGTTCATCTTTTTTTTTTGAGACAGAGTGTTGCTCTGTTGCCGGGTAGAGTGCAGTGGTGTCATCACATGGGCTCAAGTGATCCTCCTGCCTCAGCCTTCCCAGTAGCTGGAACTACAGGCATGTTTGTGCCAGGACACCAGCTAATTTTTCTACTTTTAGTGGAGATGGGTCTCGCTCTTGCCCAGGCTTGTCTGAACTCCTGAGCCCACACAATCCTCCTGCTGTGGCCTCCCAGAATGCTAGGATTACAGGCATGAGCCACCACGGCAGGCCAGATATGTTGATCTTACTAGGTCCAGAAACATTTAATAAAGCTCATAAAAACGACTTACCATTGTTTTTTTAAAGAAAACCTCTCAGAAGACTAGAAATAAAAGGGCATGCTCTTAACTTAATGAAAGCTAATGGCTCCAAACTGATAATGAACCTCATGTCTACGGGAGAAACTTGAGATGCTCTTTTTTTGAGGCTGGGACAAGGGAAGTATATTGGCTATAACCTCTACTATTCCATGGGTTACTGGACATCTGAGCAATGCAAGGAGATAAGACAAAGAAATAGGAAGTGTGGGGACAGAAGGAAATGGATACAAATAAAATTATTAGCTGGGAGTGGTTGTGTACACCTCTAGCTCCAGCTACTTGGGAGGCTGATGTAGAAGGATTGCTTGAGCCCAGGAGTCCAGCCCGGGCAACATAGCAAGACCCCTATCCCTATAAATAAATAAATAAATAAATAAATAAATAAATAAATAAATAAATAAATTCTTGATAATATGATTATCTACATAAAAAACAGGTGAATCCACAGACCAAATATTGATAAAATAAGGTTCAGCAAGATTGCTACATACAAAAATCAGTATGGAAATATTAATATCATTTTTCTATCCCAATAATAACCAACTAGAAAATATTTTAGAAAATAAGAAATCACATACCATAAAGATTTGGACGTCAATACAACAAAGAATGCTCAAAATCTTTATAGAGAAAAACTAAAAACTCTCTTAAATGGTATAAAAGGAGAAAATCTCATTTCCAAATTTAAAGCAATTCCACTTATAACTCTACAGGACTTTATGGGAACTTGATAAACTGATTTCCAAATTGATATAGAAAAATAAAGGTCCATGAATACTAAAACAATTTTAAGAATAAACAGGAAATTGTGTGGGGAGATTCTTCTGTAATTAAGACATTACTCAGCTCAGTAATAAAAACACAAGGTGGCACTGGTGAAGAAACAAATAGAACAATTAAGCAAATTAGAGAACCCAGAAATATATACCTTGTAAATATAGAAACTTGGTAATTGAAAAAGATACCATCACAAATCAGTATGGAATAATAATTTAGTAGATGGATTTGAGAAAATTGGCTTTGTTACAAAAAAACAAAAACCAAAACCAAACCCTAAAGCTTCATTCTTACCTCAAATCACATACCATAATAAATTCCAGATAAAGATTTAAATATAAAAGGGAAACTATAAAACTATAAAAGAACATTTCTGTGTGGGAAAAGATTTCTTAAATAAGATCCAGAAAGGTATGGGTGATAAGGAAAAAAATAAAGGATAGATTTAATATCCAATGAAAGTTTTATGTTCAAAAAATGACATGAGATGATGCTTCAGAGAATATTTGCAAGTCTAAAATAAAACAGATAAGAGGTTAATATGTAGAGTATACAATGACCTGCCACACACACATCAGTAAAAAATAAGCCAATAACAGATTGGGAAGAGTAGATAGTCCATAGAAGGGGAAAACTGAATGGCTAATAAGTATATGAAGAGATCTTCAAGCTTATTAGTAATTACAAAAGTGTGAGTTAAAAATAGTAATAAGATACTACTTTAGAAAGTCAGATACTATCAAGGGCTGTAAAGGATAAAAGAAAACTAGAACCCTCATGCACTATTGGTTGGAACAAAAATAATATAGCCATTGTGATGAGTTATCTGGAAGTACTTGGTGAAATTAAGTATTATGTCCTAAGATCTGGATTTCAAGATATATATCCCAGAGTAATTTTTCACAGGTCCACAAGGATATATCTAGAAAATGTTTATCATGGAATCATTTACTGTAGTAAGGATTTGGAAGGAAATTCCACAGATGTCCATCGCTGGAGAAATGAATAGGTAAATTGTGGCATATATATAAGATGGAAGAGACAAAAACAGTAATCAGAAGTAATGAACTAGATTTAAAAATAACATGAAAAACAGTTTTGAAAGGGAATGAGAGGTCAGTGAAGGGGCTTCAAGATGGCTGAATAGAGGCACCCACAAAAATGAACCAAACCAGTGAGTAATCACACTTTGAATAGATGATCTAAGAGAGAACATTGCAATTCAATATAAAAGTGATAGGAAACACCTAATACAAGGAAAGAGAGGGAAGGGAGGCAACCTGCTTGGCCAGGAACAACTGGGAGCCCAAAGAGGCTTCTCAATATAAAGAAAAGCTAAGTGGGAGACCCCTATTGGACCACATGCCCACTGAGTACTCCTGCAATCCTAGTCATGGGAGAGTCCCTCAATCCTCATGGGCCCTGAGGCTAACATAGGGAGCTGACTGGGGACCACATAATTGCATTGCTCCAGAGAGGGAAATGACACTGAGTTCTTCCCACCCACCCTAACTCCTAAGCAACTACAACATGGGCCCACCCAACTTGCTAGCATCACCACAGCCAGCACGCACTCAAATGCTCCACCTGAAGCTTTGTGGACTGATCCACCCAACCTGTCACAGCCACTTCCAACACCAGTGGAGAGTGCTTGGGAGCCAGAGGGTTGTCCCACTACCGCTACTGCCATCATCTATGCCAGGCCTGCTGCCTAAGGGCTTGAAGACCCACCATCCACAGCTGTTGCTGCCACACCTAAGCAAGCTACTTGGAAGCCCAAGAATTGCTTGCCTGGACACACTAACACCAGTGCTAGTGTACACCACCCTGGGGTCCAAGACAGACAAATTAGCCTGCCACTGCCACAACTGAGGCTCAAGGACTAGCCCACTTGGCATCTCCATCCCCAGCAAAACTTCAACACAGCCTCCACTAACAAGCACATTCTAAACCATTGAGGAAATCACAGACACCACTGATGCTGTTTACATCTGAAGAAATTATACAATTTACAAGAAATTGTACAATATACAAGAAATTATACAAAGACCACATTACTGCACACATACAAAATCAAAGCCAAAGTGTCCTACACAAAAAATACCATCAATACATCTTCAGGAAAAAGTCAACAACAAAAGCAACCCAAAACATTGGAAGAAGTAACTATAATACTACATGCACAGATGTCAATGTAAGGACACAAGACACATGACAAAGAAAGGAAAATGACATTTCCAAGGGAACACAATAATTCTGCAGCAACAGATTCCAGTAAAAAAGAAATTTATGAAATCCCAGGAAAAGAACTCAAAATCATAATATTAAAGAAACTCAGTGAGACACAAGAGAACACAGATAAACAATACAGACAAATTGGAAAAACAATTCAGGAATGAATGAAAAATTTACCAAAGAGATATCGTTAAATAGAACCAAACAGAAACCTTTGAATTTCAAAATTCATTGAATGAAATTAAAAATACATTAGAAAGCTTCAACAATAGGTTAGTTAAAGTGGAAGAAAGAATTTCAGAACTTGAAGACAGGTCTTTTGAAATAATCTAGTCAAGCAAAAATAAAGAAAAAAATAAAACAGAATGAACAAAGCCCGTGTCACATATGGGATATCATAAAATGACCAAATATTCTAATCTTCGGTGTCACAGAAGGCAAAGACCAGAGGGATAGAAAACTTATTTAACAAAATGATAGCTGAAAAATTCCCAAGTAGCAATGGATTTTAACATCCAGATATAGGAATCTCAGAGATCCCAAATAGATACAATTCAAAAACATCTTCTCCATGGCATATTGTCAAATTGTCAAAGGTCAAAAACAAAGAGAAATTTCTAAAAACAGCAAGACAAAAGCATCTAGTTACTTATAAGGGTGCTTCCATCAGACTAACAGTGGATTTCTCAGCAGAAATCCAAAAGCCAGGAGAGAACAGAATGATATATTCAAAGTACTAAAAGAAAAAACTGGCAGCCAAGGATACTATACCCAGGAAAGATATCCTTCATAAATGAAGGAGAAATAAAATTTTCACCACACAAGCAAAAGCTGAGGGAATTCATCACCACTAGACTGGACTTAAAGAAATGCTTAAGGGAGTCCTATACTTGGAAGCAAAAGGACAATATCTACCATCATGAAAACATATAAAAGTATAATACCCACTAGTTGAGTGAACATACAAATAAGGAAGAGAAAGGACTCAAATGTTACCACTACAGAAAACCACAATGATAAACAATAAGAGAGAAAGAAAGAAAGGATATACAAAACAATGACAAACCAATTAATAAAATGACAGGAATAAGACCTCACATATCAATAATAACTGTGAATGTAAAAAGATTAAATTTTCATCTTAAAAGATACAGACCAGCTGAATGGATAAAAAACAAAACAAAACAATGACTCAGCTATATGCTGTCTACAAGAAACTCATCTCACTTGTAAAGACACATATAGACTGAAAGTACAGGGAGAGGATAAGAATTTCCATGCAAATGGAAACCAAAAGAGAGTAGGAGTAGCTATACTGATAACAGATAAAACAGACTTTAAGTCAAAAACAGTAAAAAGAGACAAAGAGGTCATTATATAATTATACCTGGGAGGCTGAGGCAGGAGGATCACTTGAGCCCAGGAGTTTGAGGTTGCTGTGAGCTAGGCTGATGCCATAGCACTCTAGCCCAGGCAACATTTTTGTCTCCAAAAAATAAATAAATAAATAAATTATATAATTATAAATGGACCAATTCATCAAGGGGATATAACATTTCTAAAAATATGCACTAAACACCAGAGCACTCAGCTATATAAAGCAAATATTATTAGATCCAAAGAAAGAGACAGACTCTAATACAATAATGGCTGGGGACTTCAACACCTCACTCTCAGTATTGGATAGATCACCTAGATAGAAAATTAACAAAGAAACATTGGATTTAAACTGTACATTAGACCAAATAGACCTAATAGAAATTTACAGAACATTTCATCAAACAGCTACAGATTACCCATTCTTCTCATCAGCACATGAAACATTCTCCAGGATAGATCATATGTTAGGACATACAACAAGTCTCAACAAATTTTATAAAATCAAAACCATATCAAGTTTCTTCTCAGACCACAATGGAATAAAACTAGAAATCAATAACAAGAGGAACTCTGGAAAATGTACAAATACAAGGAAATTAAACAACATGCTCCTGAATGACCACTGGGTGAAGGAAGAAATGAAGAAGAAGATAAAAAAATTTCTTGAAACAAAAATTGAAACATAACATACCCTTGATGAATTGCTCCATTTATCATTATATAATGACCTCTCTGTCTTTTTTTACTCTTTTTGACTTAAAGTCTGTTTTATCTGTTATCAGCAAAAGTACAACTAAGAGGGAAATTTACAGCAATACATACTTACATGAAAAATAAACAATGTAATGATTTACCTCAGGGAACTAGAAAGCAAGAACAAATTAGCCCAAAATTAATATAAGGAAAGAAATAATAAAGATCAGAGCACATGAGACAAAGTATAGATTAAAAAATTACAAAGGATCAATGAAACAAAAAGTTGATTTTTGAAAAGATAAACACAACAAACTCTTAGCTAGACTAACCAAGAAAAAAAAGAGAAAAGTCTCAAATAAACAAAATAAAAAGTGAAAAAGGAGACATTACAACTGATACCAAAGAAATATAAAAGATTTCCACAAACTATAATGAACAACTGTACTATGTACCAACAAACTGGAAAACTAGAGGAAATGGATAAATTCCTGGACACATACAACCTACTAAGATAGAATCAGGAAGAAATAGAAAATCTGAACAGACCAATAACGAGTAATGAGTCAGTAATAAAAAGTCTCCCAAAAAAGAAAATCCCAGGACTGGATGGCTTCACTGCTAAATTCTACAAGACTTACAAAGAAGAACTAATGCCAATCTCCTCATACTATTTCAAAACATTGAAGAGAAAGGAATTCTATTTAACTCATTCTACTAGACCAGAATCATTCTGATACTAAAATCATACAAGGACACAACAAAAAACGATAACTATGGGCCAATAACCCTGTTGGGCATAGACTTAAAAATACTCAATAAAATACTAGCAAACCAAATCCAAAAACACATCAAAAAAGATAATATACTATGATCAAGTGTGATTTATCCCAGGGATGAAAGGATGGTTCAACATATGCAAGTCAACAGACATGATATATCACATCAACAGAAAGAAGGACAAAAACCATAAGCATCTCAATAGATGCAAAAGAGGCATTTGATAAGATTCAACATATCTTCATGATTAAAACTCTTAACAAATTAGGTATAGAAGAAATGTACTTCAACAAAATAAAAGCCATATATAACAAACCCACAGCTAACATCATACTGAATGGGAAAAAGTGGAAAACTTCTTCTGTAAGAACTGTAATAAGACAAGGATGCCCACTTTCACCATTCTTATTTAACATAGTCCTGGAAGTCCTAGCCACAGCAGTTAGGCAAGAAAAAAAATTAAAGGCATCCAAATTGGAAGAGGAAGTCAAATTGTCCTTGTTTGTAGATAACATGATCTTACACCTAGAAAAACCTAAAGACTCTCTCAATAAACCCTTAGAACTGATAAATGAATTCAGTAAAGTTGCAGAATATAAAACCAACATAAAAAATTTCCATCTGGGGGATGGACATGCTTGAAGCTCTGACTCCAGGGGAGAAAGAAGGGAAAGGCAACGCACAAAACCTAAACATTTGTATACCCATAATATGCTGAAATAAAAAAAAAATTAGCAGTGTTTCTAAATATAAATAACAAACTGACTGAAAAAGAAACCAAGCAAGCAATCCTATTTAAAATGCTACAAAAAATAAAATACCTAGAAATAAATTTAACCAAAGAGGTGAAAGATCTCTTTAAGGAAAACTCAAAGCACTGATGAAAGAAATTGAAGAGGACATTAACAAGTAGAAAGATATCTCATGCTCATGGATTGGAAGAATTAATAATGTTAATAGTAATAATGTTAAAATGGTCATAATATGCAAAGCAATCTATAGATTCAATGCAATCTCTATCAAAATATCACTGTCATTTTTCATAGAAATAGAAAAAATAATCCTAAAATTCATGTGGAACCAATAAAGAGCCCAAGTAGCCAAACCAATCCTGTGCAAAAAGACCAAAACAACAGACATCACACTATCTGACTTCAGAATATGTTACAAGGCTACAGTAAACAAAACAGCATGGTATTGGTATAACAACAAGCATGTAGACCGATGGAATAGAGAACCCAGTAATACATTCACATATTTACAGCCAACTGATTTTCAACAAAGGCGCCAAGAACATACACTGGGGAAAGGACACCCTCTTCAATAAATGGTGCTGAGAACACTAGATATCCAAATGCAGAAGAATGAAACTAGACCCTTATCTCTCACCAAATACAAACATCAACTTACGATGGATTAAAGACTTAAATAGGAGACCTGAAACTTTAACACTACTAGAATAAAACAGAAAAAACACTTCAGGACATTGGTCTAGGCAAAGATTTTATGGCTAAAACCTCAAAGGCACAGAAAACAAAGACAAAAATAGATAAATGGGACTGTATTAAACTAAAAGGCTTCTGCACAGCAAAGGAAATAATCAACAGTATGAAGAAACAACCTGGTGAAAGTTTTGCGAAAGGGAGAAAATATTTGCTAACTATTCATCAAACAAGGGGCTAATATCCATGATATACCAGGAACTCAAACAACTAAACAATAAAACAACAAATAATTCTATCAAAAAGTGGGCAACGGACATTTCTCAAAACATACAAATGGCCAACAGGTTATATGAAAAAGTGCTCAACATCACTAATCATCAGAAAATGCAAATCAAAACCACAATGAGATCTCTTCTTATCCCAGTTAGAATGGCTATCACGAAAAAGACAAAAAATAACAGATGCTGGTGAAGATGTGGGGAAAGAGGAGCTTTTACACACTGTTGGTGGGAATGTAAATTAGTACAGCCATTGCGGAAAATGGTATAGAGATTTCTGATACAACTAAAAAGAGAACCAACTACCATATGATCCTGCAATCCCACTACTGGGTACTTATCAAAAGGAAAGGAAATCAGTATATCAAAGTAATAACTGCATCCTCATGTTTTTTGCAACAATATTCACAAAAGCAAAGATATGGAATCAACCTAAGTGTCCATCAATGGATGATCGAATAAAGAAAATGTGGTGTCTATTTACAATGGAATACTATTTGGTCATACAAAAGAACACGCTCTTGTCATTTGCAGCAACATGAATGGAACTCGAGGTCACTATGTTAAGTGAGATAAGGCAGGCACAGAAAGACAAATATTGCATGTTCTCATTCATATGTGGGAGCTAAAAAAGTTGATCTCATGGAGGTTGAGTACAATGATACATACCCGAGGTTGCGAGGGTGTGTGTGTGTATGAGGGGGCATGAAGAGAGGTTGGCTAATGGGTACAAACATACAGTTAGATAGAAGGAATAAGTTCTAGTATACGGCAGAGCAGGGTGACTATAGTTTTTCAAGATATACACATATCTAAATAAACACATGGAAAGTAAACTGAAAAGACATGCTAGTATATCATATATCAAGGATTATGATTTTCTCTGTTTTGTACACCCAAGGTTAAAAAGAATCACTCAGCTAAAGAAAATGAAGCCCAGCAAGGTTAAGCGGCAAGATTTCAATTCATAGCCAATTGTAGAACACAGGCCTCCTGCACACCAGGTGTTTGTTCTCTACCACAATCTTCTCCCCTGGGAAGCTGCAAATGACATCTATTAAGATGGCAACCTATTCCTAGAGTTCATGTATTTTGTCCTCAAAAGCACAATCTTACTTGTCAAGTTATTTCCTGATTTCTGATTGAGGAAAATTGGCCATATGCTTTTGAGATATGATGAACTGTAAATTTACTTTACTTTCTTCATGAGCATTCAAATATGCGAGCAAGTATGTACTTTCAGATAAAACGTGATAATTTCAGGATAAGGTGTATTGCTCCTCTGCCAATTTGAGACTACTCAAAATACTAACTTTTAAACGTTACAGTATTGTTTTGAATTAGTTCCTTGGAGACAAACCCAAACATTTCCAGAATTCATGATTTTGGTGATATTAACATTCAGCTATATTTATATTTTGAGATATAATGAAAGTTGACAAGCTAAAAGGGCTTGGTTTACATATATAAAGAATTCATTCCTCATAAATAGTAGAAGAAATTGAGAGCTTTTGTGGGATATAAAAATGTCAGGTAAAGCCATGGATTTCAATTTCATAGTTAATAGGCATCAAAGAAAAAATTTAAAGTTAAATGCTTCTACGTATATAGTGTTGGAAAAGAAAAAACTGGTTTTAAAATATTTTATAGAAAGAGACACTTTGTAGAGGCTATTTCTTGTTTATGTCTAAAGTTATGGTCTGCTTTATTTCAAAAATTCTTAAGTTATCCCACTTAACATTCAGAAGAGGGAGAAAAGGATGGACATTCATGGAATGACAAATACTGCCTGAGTCCACTTATGTGAGGTACCTAAACAGTCAAATTCATAGAAGCAAAGACGTTGTCAGAGCCTGGGGGAGGGGAAAATGAGAAGTTGCTAACTAATGAGTATAAAGTTTCAGTTATACAAGATGAATAGTTCTAGAGATCTGCTGCACAACACCGTGCCTATAGTTATCGGTATTCTCTTGTGCACCTAAAAATCTGTTAAGAGGGATGATCTCATGTTAAGTGTTCTTAGCACCACAAAAAAAGATGGACTTTTCTTTTAAACCTTCAATTTATGATGAGAAATTAAGGATGATGACTATTTAAATGAAGTTACAACCGAACAGAGAAGCTGGAACATCCCAATCACCGCACTGAAAATGCTTATTAGTATCACTAAAGACTTGTGTCTTGCTAAATCCTAGGGCCCCTCTCTGCCCGCATGTCATTTAACCTCTCAGCAGCATTCAGTTGATCACTGTATTTTCTATTTCAAACGCCTAGCTTCTGTGATACCACTCACTTCATTTACTTCCCAAGCTCCTCCAGGCTCACGCCTATTATCCCAGCACTTTGGGAGGCCAAAGCAAGAGGATCGATTGAGGCTAGGAGTTGGAGACGAGCCTAGGCAACATAGTGAGACTCCCATCTCTATTAAAAAAATTAAAACATTAGCCGGGCATGGTGGTGCACACCTGTAGTCCTAGCTGCTTAGGAGGCTGAGGTGGGAGGATCTCTTGGGCTCAGGAGTTGGACGACACAGTAAGCTAAGATCATGTCATTGCACTGCAGCCGGGGCAAGAGTGAGACTCTGTCTTTAAACAAAAAAAGGAAAAAAAAATTTCCAAGCACCTAGTCCACTCTTTGTTACTTTCACTGGCTCCTTCTCTTTTGCAAAAAAGATGGCTTCCCAGTCTTCCCATTGCATTTAATGATACCATCACCTATCATTTACTCAATAAGAAACCTAAGAGCCATCTTTCATGTCTCTTTCCTTCATAACCCCCAGCTTCAAAACAAACAAACCTTGTCGACCCTTTCCGGATTCTGTGCACTTCTCTCTAAATCCCAGTCCAAAAATCTCCATCATCTTTTATCCAGATTTCTGCAGTGGGCTCCTACTGGACTCCCTGCCCACACTCTTGCCCCGTATGACAGTTTCTCCACACGATAATCAGAATCATCTTCTAAATTTCCAATGGCTTCCCACTGTTTTTAGAATAAAATCTCAACTCATTACCTCTAACTACAAGACTGCACATAATCTGGTCCCTGCCCACTTATACAATCTTACCATCATACTCTGCTTTCTTAAATCTGACATACCCGTCCCGACTCAGATGCCCTTAAGCTCTCCCGGAACTGCTCTTTCCCCTTGAGTAAGATCTGCATGTACAATTTCTTTTCCTTATTCAACTGTGAAATAAACTTTAATTTATTCATAGAATTGTCTTTTACCTGAAATTAACTTGTTTATCTGTTTTTCCCCATATTACTAAGCTCTTTGAGCACAAGGATATTTGTTCCACATAGTATTCTTCAACCTTAGAATGGTCCCTTAGCACCCAGTAGACACACTATAAATACCCATTTATTAAACAGATGAAGATTTTAGGGAAAGGGCAAGTTCTTTTAGTACTCTAGCATATTTAGATTCCATTCCTAACTCCTTCCTGGCGGTGAAGACCGAGATTTAACCATCAGTCCCATCGTACCCAATAAAGCACATCAGTTTATTATCTGTATTTGTTCACAAAACAACCTGAGTTACGTAATTTTTCTGCAGTTGAAGACCACTAACCTACAGAGGATCCAAGCATAATCCAAAATTTAAAATAGGTTTCTAGAAAAA
The DNA here is from genome assembly GCA_963573855.1 of Lepilemur septentrionalis. Taxonomy (NCBI): domain Eukaryota; kingdom Metazoa; phylum Chordata; class Mammalia; order Primates; family Lepilemuridae; genus Lepilemur; species Lepilemur septentrionalis. The sequence goes on along the minus strand of CAUYMX010052411.1, from coordinate 22,134 downwards.
CTATAAATTTCCATTCACTACTCTAAAGATTAAGAGTTGGGAGTATAAAACTATTAAGTACAAGAAATAAAACTACAACTCAAAATGTTAGATGTATATTGCTTATACAGTTCCTTGTGGGGCTAATGCTATCAACATAATACCACCTACCGCTGCTATTTGAAATGTAGCTGAAATAGAAGTAGCTAATCTGCTTCACTCCTCTTCTACTCCTACAACTTGGAAGGCCAAAGGATTGGCAATGTGCAAAGTGACATTAGTTTTAGACATTTACATTGGAACCTTGGTCACATGGCTATTAGTCAGAAAGTTCTTTTGACTTTCAAAAGATGTTTGATTGCATTATCACCGTACTTTGAGATTAGGGTTGGCCTATCCTACTGGTTTGAAGGTTACACCTGAGAACAATATTATTTCTGGATACAAAATAAATTCACAAGTGGTTTCTCAGATGTTACAGTCCTTAAATGGTTCATTTTTAGAGCACCATAACAGGACTTGGAGAGTACATTTCTTCCCCGACTTCTTTCCTTGGCTTAATATCCAGCTTGAAAATGTTTAATTTTATACTGAAGGAATAATTCTTAAGAGACATTTGTTTGTAACATGAATTGTTCCAGGACAGACAATTAAACAGGGTTCAGGAGAGGCCAACTCCTCCTGTGCTTTCAAAGCAGAACAAGAGGGTACTCTTAAACGTGGAAAATGAAAATATTTAAATTAAAAACATTAAGCCCCTGATTTTCAAGCCAAATGAATAAGACTTTCAGTACTTTTTCTGAGAAACCATCTCAAAACATTCAAAAGCTATTTTACGGAAGTATACATTACTGAACTACTTGATCAATCATATATATTGTCCTGTTCAAAGTCACTGTATTGATCTTATGCTAATTGCAACTAATATTTACATAGTAAATAGTTAAGAGGTAGATTAGCAAACTTTTATTGCCAGTAAGGAATGCGCCCTTCTAGATGAGTCAAAACCCCTTGAGTACCTAAGCTTTATAGCATCTTGTGACTCATCTTGCACACTGTTAGTCAATTCTCAAATATTAACTTGTAGAACTTCTAATTCCAGGTAGACATACTCTGCTACACTCCCAGTCACCACCACTTACCATCTAGTAAGTGTAGGCTCAAGGAATTTGTTAATTTTAATATTAGGTTAAGCAAAACAAAATTGAGAAAACTTATAATGCAACCAATTATGTAACACATTGCAAAATCAAACAATTTTGCATTTTCCATATCGTTTCATTTCTTGTTGAGGTATAATAGAAAATGTTAATTACTCTCAATGTTACTTAAAACAGATGTTTAAAAATTTAGTATTATAGTTAATTGTAGGGGAGAGACATTTTAACAGAAATTAGATACTCAATACTGAGCATTAATATGCTAGTAAGATAACTAAGCATGCTAAAACCTTTGACAACTTCATGGGATAATTACAACTGCTAGAGATTACTTTTTCTAATCTCTAAACTCACATAAAGATGAATAAGGTGCAATAAACCTTGACAAATTGATGTAAAAGTGCCCTTACTTCTGAATTAAAAAAATGAATTCCTCTAGATTATTATATAAATTTGGAGTCTTCCATGTGAAATTTAGTCGTAACATAGAAGTTACTAGTAGCCTGGCAATTCCTTTCATCATATATGACACTTGCCTGAGTCAGAAACAAGTGATATTAAGTGGAAACTGTAAAAAAATTGTGATGACTTAGGGAGTGAATTTTGTACTCTCAAAAGTATGTCCATTTAATACAAATATATAAATATATGCCCACAAAAAATAGTACTGGCCAGCCATTCATGTGGAAATTCTGATGAAGGTTTATAATTTTGTCAAGATGAAACAAGGTTGGGCCCAAACAGATCAGTATTTAAGAAAAAATTTTTCTTGCCTGTCACAGGGTTTTAATGTAGAATTGGCATCTACCTTTGATGCCAAAAGATTTATAATTATTCCATGTTTTTAGACATACATGACACTAAAAAGGCAAAAGTTTAGAGAATCACAGACTGGTTTCTTCTGGGACATTATCTAAGTTAAAAATAAACAAATCTCTTTAAGATTGAAAAGCAAGTGAAGTGGTACTGTGAGAAATATTTAGAATCACTGATTTATAGTTAAGTCTAGTTTTAATTTCAAATCTCAATCTCACCCACAGGAGAAGTAAACAAAATTTTTGAAGAATTAGCTAACTGAAGTCATTAAGGGGTACACTACCTAAAAGTTACATAGTCAAATGTAATAATCTTGAGTAAAATAGAACCCCTATATGCCTTCACTAAGGAAGTTCTTACAGCAAAACAAATATAAGATGCTCTTACAGCAAAATAAATATAAGTTCTTACAGCAAAAGTTCTTACAGCAAAACAAATATAAGATGCTGCCTTGGAAAAAAACCCCCTAAAACCTAAAACAATGTCAACAAAAATAAGTAAAACCTCCAAAATGAGAAAAAAAGAGGAAAATTTTTACTTTGGTCACACGAACAAAAACCAAATGCCTTGAGCTTCAACTTCTGAAATCTGATGCCTCATCTCCTGTTTTAAGTACCTGGATAGTGTTTCTTAACACTTTCAAACAAAATAGTTAAATGTCAGTCCCTTCATTTTTTGTTATGTATCTCAGTTCAAAATGTTTATCTCCTTGAAAATACTAGAGATATTTTATAGTCATAAACCTACATAAAAAATGACAGTTGCCAGGTGTGGTGGCTCGTGCCTGTAATCCTAGCACTTTGGGAGGCTGAGGTGGGAGGACTGCTTGAGGCCAGGAGTTTGAGACCAGCCTAAACAACATAGGGGGACCCTGTATCTACAAAAACTAAAAAATTAGATGGGTGTGGTGGTATGTGCCTGTAGCCGTAGCTACTGGGGAGGAGGAGGACCACTTGCATCCAGAAGTTTGAGGTTATAGTGAGCTATGACTGTGCCCTTGCATTCCAGCCTGGGTGACAGAGCGAGACACCCTGTCTCAAAACAAAGAACAAAAACTAAAAACAAAAAGAATGCAACTCCTGGTTTTACCTGTTTTGTATGCTCACTTTAAAGTCTCACTTTAAAAAAGAAAACTTGAGATTAAAACAGTGACTAAAACAGTAATTTAAAAAACCCTTGCTAAATAAATGATTAGAGTATCTCTGAGCTCCTTAAAAGAAGTAAAAGAAAGCGACTAGGCAAATACCTTTCTGTCATGGAACAATCTGACTAGTGTTCTGTACCAACATAACCTGCTTCGTATGCTGATTTAGACACCTCCACCACAAAAGCATACTTATTTGTGTTTACTAGAGAATTAGAATAATTATTTAAAAAGAAAATTTCTTTTAAAATTTCTACCATCATGGATATTTTAAGTATCAATAGGTATTTCTGGACAAGCATGGTGGCTTACACCTGTAATCCTAGCACTCTGGGAGGCCAAACTGGGAGGATTGCCTGAGGTCAGGAGTTCGAGACCAGCCTGAGCAAGAGTGAGACCCCTGTCTCTACTAAAAATAGAAAGAAATTATCTGGACAACTAAAAACATATAGAAAAAATTAGCCAGGCATGGTGGCGCATGCCTGTAGTCCCAGCTACTCGGGAGGCTGAGACAGGAGGATTGCTTGAGCCCAGGAGTTTGAGGTTGCTGTGAGCTAGGCTGACGCCACGGCACTCTTGCCTGGGCAACATAGCGATGTTGTCTCCAAAATAAATAAATAAAATAAAAATAAATTTAAAAAAAGAATAGGTATTTTTCAGTCTGGGACAAACCTAAGTCTTATATAAGGTAACAAATAGTACTGTATTACCCACAGTATAGCACACTTTAAACAGACTTCCCTTAAACTATACACCCAGTGTGAAATCAGGTTCTCGGTTACACTGAAAAATATACTACCTGCCTTTGGTTAGAAGAGACCCATGTAATGAAAGCAATACTTGGTACATATATACTCATCTTAAAAAAAAAAAATCAGTTACGTTACATTAAAATGTGGAGAAAAAAATAATCAACTTTAAATTAATATAAAAGCAAGAATGAGTAACAGAAATCTAGCACTTATAATAGCATCTATTTGTGGCCGCCAAAGATTGCTTCAGAGTAAGTTTAACTAGATTTAGGGATAAAAAGAAATAATCACAATTTGATGTGAACTACCTGTATAATTTTCACAAAAGAAGAAAGATTTAATCAGTGGATAAATGCTAGGAATTCTGTCAATGAATTTTTTACTTCCCTTAAATTTAGTTATATTTTGATAAGTAATCTCTTTAGATTTCAACTCTATAATATTTGATGCACAAAATCACAGAAAAATGTTTAAAGAGAAAAATAAGTTGTTTTAAGTTAAACTGTTAGGAAGATATATCAAAAACCTATGTTCTAGAACAAAATTGGCAAATGAGCAACCAAAAAAACAAACCAACCTATATCTGGGGAATATTATAGTAAGCAAACCTATGTGATACATACATAATTACATTAAATTAAAGGTTATGGTATAACTTTGAATACTGTTATACACTTAGCCCAGTTTTCCAAAGAATAATAAGTGTATGCTTTCTCTCTAGAAACTGGAAGATACACTACTGTACACAAAAAAGGTATCACAGGAGAACTGGGTATTGTGAGAGTTGGAGGGTTAAGGTTAAATCACATCATTCAAATATTTTGAATTCTAATTCCATCAATTCAAAGTTAAGCAGGGCTTTAGCTTTCCAAGGTTATCACATGCATACATATTTGAATACAGGCACAGAAACTTGTCATTTTTATTTGGGTAACAAAGGGTCTCCAAATTATATTGAAAAATAAATCCTAATATCACTTGTAAAAAATTTTAGCATACTTTCACAACTGATTTCTGTAAAAGAGAAGAAAATACACATAATTTGGTATCTTAAACTTTTTTATTCCCTACCATAGACATTTTGTCTTTCGTTTTCTTTCAGTTTTCTACAATTTCCAACTTGTACCTGTATTTAATACTGCTTTTATCTGCTAAAGACATTAACTGATTGCTTCCCTAAATCTAACGATTATATAGTTTTAGTATAAATATATATCACATATTTTCGTAAAATTTTGACAAAACCGAATAAGCATGCCTTGTTTAAGTCCATGCTCCTTCCACTGTTTATAAAATCTGATTTAATGATCAAAAATTCTTGGTTGTCACTCTTCAGTTATACAACAGTCTTCCTTCTGAACTGCCACTCACTTTTTACATAATAATAACAGGCAATAGGAAAACCAAAGAAATTATGTTAATCTTAGTTCTTCCTTTTAACACTATAAAATAATGTCAACTTCTTTTGTAAATGAACCAAATACATCCAAAATTCAATACATTCAAATGAGCTGAGTTCCTTTAAGGTAGTCACCTTGGAAGGCCACAGTTCATTCTCCTAACTATACTGCCACTGCTCAAAATACCTTTAAAGCCCTTTTGGGATTGCTTTCAAAGTCAGTTGCATACTGTCTACATTACCTCAAAGTGAGATTAATTTTTGGAAACTGTCATTTGGTGCCAAATAATGGTAACTGAAAACAATCAAGGTTGGTAATACTAATATATACATTTTTAAAACAATGTATATATAAAGTTAATAGAGTGTGTGACTTAAATTAACTTTGAATGCAATTCTAAAAGAGCAAACCTAGGAGGCTTTGGGCAATGATAGATTGCTGGCATTAGGAAATAACCTTCCAGCATGATCACTATGCAGGGTAACATTCATTAGCTGTCTATGTCTGGCATATTTGTTTAAAATGAACATTCTGAGAGTTAGAATTTATTCTTTTAAAAAGGAATATCATTCTTAAAAAAAAAAGAATTTTATTCCTTTAAAGCATCACTGTCAATAAGTACTATGCAAGTGTTTTGTTAGAAAGTTCTCCTTACTTTATCAATAAAGACTACTTTTAAAAACTTGAGAGCAAATAACCAACTTATTGGCCCCCAGGCTTTTAAAAATCATTAACTGAAGATAAAATAATTTGAAATTTCTAAGGTTCTAAAAAATAAAACAACAATCCCAAATGTAATAAAAACACATCAAGAACCAAACTACAATTTCTGAGCTGCACTGTTTATTTTGCTGCTTGAAACCTAAGTGACAGTATGCCACTATAATTATGGGGTTTCATCTAAACCTTTACTACACTGCAGGTACAGAAATATACGGACACATTTCTGGAGAATTGACATTTTGCAAAATGCAGCAAACATTTTAATTTATACATGAGAAAAGGAAGTGTTCAAAAGGGTATGCATTTCAAGTTATTGCAGGTTATTTGTGAGAGAATTTCTGCAGGTAAAACATGTTTAAATTTAACCAACAGTAGCGTGTCAGTGTATTTAAAATCATGACAAAAATCTTCTCTCTGGTCATGTTGCCCATGACAAATTACTATGATGTTGTACGTTTAGGGCAAGATGTCAATACAGCATAAATCCCATGGTATTTTGGTTTTCTTCTGGAGATTAAAGCTGTTTTTCTTGGGATAAATGCAGCAGCAAAACACAAACCAGTTGATCAAAAAAGCACTTCTGCCATAACTCCAATAATTTTCAGGACACATCAACCGACAGTAGTTTTGCCATTCCCAGTTCTTTTAAGGATTACATCTCTGCACTGTTGCCTTAAGGACGTCTGAAAAAACTTGTTCTTTGTTAAGCCAGTTTACTGACTACAGCCTGGTTCAGAGAATTTAGTTGGTTGGTCCATTTATCTAGTGCAGTATATCGTGCACCACCCCTCTTCTGATGATCCAGTTCAAGGAGCTGATTGACTTGATCAATTCGGCCATGAATAGTGCTGGAAATAAATAAAATAAGATGTGTCTGCAAATGATTTCCACTAAGCATAGTTTCTGAACTAATGTTTCATAAAATATAGTATCAATAAATGCAAAAGAAAAAACTGCTGCTTACATTAAATGAGTGAGTTCAGTGTTAGTTATAACTTTACTTCCTTATTCAAACTCTAGAAAGAAACTGGATTTCAGCTATACCTTTTACCAGTTTTACTGAAAGAACCACTGGGCATAGACTTATTTAGTTAATCAAAGGCAAATGTCATTTGTGAAGCTTTAAATACTGTACTGATTTTAAGAAAGACAAAATTTCATGGTATTCATTATGAGTTGACTAATAATAAATAAAAAAGATATAATTTCAAAACTGTTATGCACCACATACCCTACTAAAAAGATACGAAAATACTGTTTACAAAATAAATTTAAATTCATTAAATAATTCTTTAGCTGTATGTAAGTAATATAATGAAATTCTTCTGAAAAACCATTTAAAACTTTTTCAGAGATCCTGTACTTAATATGTTCACTCATTTACCAAAACCATTACACACACATATCTTTTATGCTTTTCATAAAAAATCATGAATTCAACTATTCATACTACTTGTATCACCATTATTCAAAATTTATGTTCCCAAACATTTGATTAAAAAAACAGCAAAGTACTTACTTATCCAATATGCACTGCACCAGCAAGCTCTCCACATCAGCTACATCTATGTTTAACTCCTAAGACAAAAGACTTGTTATAAATTCTACTATTTAACATTTTTGAAGACTTCAATATTTTATATAATCACTCTAATTTAATTCATTTCTATTGCTTAAAGGAAAATTAGTGAAAAGAAGATTTTTAAACAAATTTCATTATTACTTCAAAATATCTGAGAACACAGATGTGGTAAAGATTTAACTTTGTAATTTGTGAAATACATTCCTGCCATAATTTTACTGTGATTGAGGTTGATCCTTAATCAACATTATATTTGAACTACTATTCTCTGCTACAATTTTCTCTGAGACTGAAACAACTTTTAAAAGGAATTCTGTGATTCCCAATTTCTTTGTTGCAATGTTAAAGCGTTTTTCTGTTAATTTAGCCAAGAAAACACAGAAAAATTCACATTAAAAGTAAAGACCAATCCCAGACTCAGGACCCAGTGGGAAGTGCACAAAGTCCGGAGTTTGAGGCTGTAGTCGCTATGACTGTACCATAAATAGCACTGCACTCCAGTCTGGGCAACACAGAAAGGCCCTGTCTAGGAGACAGGGTTTAGGGATCCTGTTTTTTTCAAAAAAAACAAACAAAAACGTAAAGTCCTTAAGCTATACTTAATTTTTAAAATGTATTATTATAAGATATTAATAACAAGTTATTTTTTTAAATGGAAGATAGGTATACTACATTTATAACGATAAATTATAAACATCATTAAAATCCATGAATGTAAATACCTTAGAAATAAAAGGAATATGTATTCTTGTGTAAGGCTTAATTAATTTTATGAGCACTTGTGTTCTGATGTTTCGCAAAAGCTCTGAAAGAAAAGACAAAATAATAATATTTGTATTTAACAGTTTGTATGGTATCTTTATGAATCGTTATATACTCGTAAATCCTATTAACTATATCATTTCTTTTCAAAATATATCTGCTTGGCAAGTACATGAATTGCTTAGATTTTAAATATTTGAGTCCAATGAATGTACAGTATGATCAATGGCTGCCTCTCCCATAACTTGTTGTTCCCGCTTTTTAATTTTGTTCTCGTTGTGACTGTACTAAAATATCCTCTTGCCTTCTCAATACTGTTCCCCTGTCCGTTATTTTTCAGCAGTTAACGTCTTTCAAGAAACTGATTTATGCCAGCCAAATTCCTTGTTTTATGCTCTCTTGAAATCTATATTTTACATAATGCTTTCACAATTTCCTCTAGTTTCTTCACATATAATTGTCTAATTTTTTAAAACTAGATTGCAGGCCGGGCGCGGTGGCTCATGCCTGTAATCCTAGCACTCTGGGAGGCCAAGGTGGGCGGATCACTCAAGGTCAGGAGTTCAAAACCAGCCTGAGCAAGAGCGAGACCCCGTCTCTACTAAAAATAGAAAGAAATTAATTGGACAACTAAAAATATTTAAAAAAAAAAATTAGCCGGGTATGGTGGCACATGCCTGTAGTCCCAGCCACTTGGGAGGTTGAGGCAGAAGGATCGCTTGAGCCCAGGAGTTTGACGTTGCTGTGAGCTAGGCTGACGCCACGGCACTCACTCTAGCTGGGGCAAGAGAGCGAGACTCTGTCTCAAAAAAATAAATAAATAAATAAAAATAAAACTAGATTGCAGGCTGGGCTAGTGGTAGCTCACGTCTGTAATCCTAGCACTCTAAGAGGCTGAGGAGGGAGGACCGTTTGAGCTCAGAAGTTCGAGACCAGCCTGAGCAAGAGTGAGACCCCATCTCTACTAAAAGAATAGAAAGAAATTAGCTGGACAACTAAAACATATACAGAAAAAATTAGCCGGGCATGGTGGCACATGCCTGTAGTCCCAGCTGCTCGGGAGGCTGAGGCAGGAGGATGTCTTGAGCCCAGGAGTTTGAGGTTGCTGTGAGCTGGGCTGATGCCACGGCACTCTAGCCCAGGCAACAGAGTAAGATTCTGTCTCAAAAACAAAGCAAAACAACAAAGAAAACTAGATTGCAGCTCATGGACAAAGCCTCTACATTTTTATGTACCTACAAAGTATAGCATAGTGGGTTTATATTTTACTTCTGAAGTATTCTTCAGATTTTCCTGATACATCTGAAATTCCAAATGGCCATTTAAAAACCTTTAAAAAGCTCCATAATAGATGCCAGCAATGGAGCTATTAATATAAGAGAGGTCCCAGACAAAGGGATGATTTTCATCTTTGGGAATTCAACAGAACAAATTAAAAATCTCATTCACTTACTGGTATGAAACCTTCCCAACATTACCTTACCTTTTGTAGGAAAATCATCTCAGTATTATCTATAGCAGAATATTTTCAAAGCTTTTGTTATTTGTCAAAAATAAACCCTAAAAATTAACTTAGAACCTAAGCATCAATAATAAACATGCAACAGTATCTAAATTAGAATAGAAAGGTAAAAAGGATAGTAACTTTAAACAAAATAGATATCATACAAGAACTTGATTATGTTAATATGAAATTGGCTAATGATTTCTTTAAAACAACTTTATAATTTAAAAAAGTATACTATTCCATGACAGCATTTAGAAACATTTCTACACTTTGCAATAAACAGAAGAAAAATGGCTTAATTCCAACCAGCTCCATTAAGAAGTATTTGATGGTGGCAAAGAAAGTAATAGAATTTAGTCAGCAGAAAGAGTATACCTTCAATGTGTTCTCTTATGAAAGGATCATCCATGATGTTGCTGTGATTTGTTTTCAGAATTTTTTCAAATTCAGTGATGTCATTATTCTGATAGGCACTAACAGAAAAACAAAACGTATAAATTTTGTCAAATATGAAGAAATCATGTGTTAAATGAGATAACCCAAAAAGCGTATTTCTCAATTTTTCATATGCAAAAAATATAAATTCATATGCAAAAAATATAGTTGTCATAGAATTCAGTTAAGCATACACACATCCTTCTGCCAAAAAATATATCTTTTTAATGCCTTTTTTCTTTTCTCTTTCAGGCAGGGTCTTGTTCTGTCACCCAGGCTGGAATACAGTAGTGTGCTCATTGCTAACTGTAGCCTTGAATTTCTGGGCTCAAGGGATCTTCCTGAGAAGCTAGGACGATAGGCATACGCTACCATGCCCATCTAATACTTAAATTTTTTGTACAGATGGGATCTTGTTATGTTGCTCTGTCTAGTCTTGGAACTCTTGGCCTCAAGCGATCCTCCTACCTTGGGCTCCCAAAGTGCTAGGTTTACAGATATGAGCCACTACACCCAGCAACTCTTTGTTTTTTTTTTTTTTAAAGAAAAGATTGAATAAATCTTCTTTTGGGGTTATATACTATATTTATACATAGCAAATTAAAATCATCTCAAAATCCTGGTTGTATTAAAAGTTGACAATAAAACATTTAACAACTATTGGCCAGTGTGGCGGCTCATGCCTGTGGTGGCCCACCACTTTGGGAGCCCAGGAGTTTGAGCCCAGACTAAGCAACAGAGCAAGACCTCATCTCTACAAAAAATAAATAAATAAATAAAATTAGCTGGGCATGGTGGGGTATGCCTATAGTCCTAACTACTCAGGAGGCTGAGGAGGGAGGACTGCTTGAGCCCAGAAGCTGGAGGCTGCAGTGGGCTATGATCATGCCACTGCACTTTAGCCTGAGTGATCGAGTGAGACCTCGTCTCAAAAAAACAAAATCAAACCAAACAACCCAAAAAACATATAACAACTAATACTTGGTGTCTTCAAATTAAATTGTGCATTGAACCCCTAATTGTTCATAATGAAAGAAACTAGGTTTCACGCACACTATTACATGAAGGAGTTTGACCTTGTATTTCAAGTAAGAAAGTATATCATCTCCGAAAGTTATTCAGAAAATGCTGCTTCCTAATTTTAACTTCTAGAAAGCCACAAGCAACTGTCAAAAAATGTTTCAAAGGGGAACGTTTGATTCTGAGGTCTCTCCAGCCTTAAAGTTCCACTGAAGTACACAGCAGAAACATCAAGGGCAGATAATTAGTACCAAATGGGCACACACACCAAGTAGAAAGTGAAGGAATCTCTTGTTGCAGAAGGCCAAAGGCTGATTTATGTTCACAATTCTCTGAGTTATCTAGTATTTACTCCCGAAATAATTCCATGAGGCACTGTGGGGATTGTTAAAGGTGCTGAGAAGGAAGAAGCCAACCTTCTGGATATGGCACCACTGTCTGCTTTACATGTAAGACATATCATAAGCCATTCTGCATGCCCTCTGCTGTGCTTTTATCTGTTGGGTTGCAACGTAACTTCATGTTAGGGGCAGGTGATTCAAGTGCTTCAACAGGAATTATTTTCCTCTAGTCTGCCGGAAACTGACTAGGAAGATAAAATTAGGAAGCATTACTTTTTTACTTATCCAAATACATTACTGTAATATACTATAGGAGAACATATTCAAGTAGTGAAAACATTTGCACACATGTATATTTTAACTATGGACATTTTTCCATTACTTAAGTGGGTTTTTTAAAAAAAATCTTATACAAATTGAGCGACACCAAGGGATGTTAGGGTTAAAATTTACCATTAAAACAAGTTTCTGACTTCCAATATAGAGGCTTCACTGGAGTAAATAGTCAGATATAATAAATACATAAATAGTTATTACTTTTTAAAGGTCTGATAAAATCAGTTCTTTAATCCATTTAAATGTAGCCAATTCAACTTATATAAAATATCAATGTCTAGGGCAAAACTCTTCCTCAGTATATTTTTTTCTTTTTTCTTTTAAATTATTATGGGACTATAATAGCTATATATCTTTGTGGGGTAAATGTGATGTTTTGATACAGGCATACAATGTGGATTAATCAAATCAGGGTAACTAGGATATCCATCATCTTAGGCATTTATCATTTCTTTGTGTTAGGATCATTCCAATTCTACCCTTTCAGTTATTATAAAGGATAATTGTTGATTATAGTCAACTTGTTGTGCTATCAAGTACTGTCCATATTGTCTATGCTTTTGCACCAATTAACCATCCCCACTTTATTGCCCCCTCCCCACGATTTTTCCCAGCCTCTGGTAGCCATCATTCTATATTCTGTCTCCATGAGATCAATTATTTTTAATATTAAGCACCCGCATATGAGAGAGAACATGTGAGATTTGTCTTTCTGTGCTTGGCACAGGAAGTTTTTTTTTTCTTCCTTTGGTAGAGATGGGTCTCACTCTTGGTCAGGCTGGTCTAGAACTCTTGGCCTAAAGCAATCCTCCTGCCTCGGTCTCCCAAAGTGCTAGGATTACAGGCATGAGCCACTGGGCTGACCAGCTTATTTCACTTAATATTCTGCAGTTCCATCCATATTTTTGCAAATGGCAGGATTTCATTCTTTTTTGTGGCTAAATAATATTCCATTGTGTATATGTACAATTTCTTTATCCATTCATCCATCAATGGACACTTAGGTTGATTCCAAAAATTGGCTCTTGTGAATAGTGCTGCAATAAACATGGGAGTGGAGGTATCTTTGGGCCATATGGATTCCCCCTCCTTTGGATATATAACAAGCAGTGGGAATGCTAGGTCATATGATAGTTCTATTTTCATTTTTTTGAGGAACCTCCATAATGATCTCTGTAGTGGTTGCACTAACTTACATTTCCATCAACATTATACAAGGGTTCCCCTTTCTCCACGTTTCCCAGCATTCGTTATTGCCTGTCTTTTCGATAAAAGCCATTTTAACTGAAGTGAGATCACATTACAGTGCTGATTTACATTTCTCTAATGATTAATGATGTTGAGCATTTTTTCATATACCCGTCGGCCAGTTGTATGTCTTCTTTTAAGAAATGTGTATTTAGATCCTTTGCCCATTTTTTAATCAGATTATTTGATTTTTTTCCTATTGAGTTGTTAGAGCTCCTTATATATTCTAGTTTTTAATCCCTTGTTAGATGGGTAGTTTACAAATATTTCCCCCCATTCTGCAGGCTGTCTCTTCCTTTTGTTGATTGTTTTCTCTGTTGTGAAGATTTTAGCATGATGTGATCCCATTTGTCCAATTTTGCTTTGGTTGCCTGTGCTTTGATATTAATCAAGATATCATTGCCCAGACCAATGTCCTGAAGTGTCTCTCCAGTGTTTTCTTTTAGTAGTTTCACAGTTTCAGGTCTTAGAGTTAAGCCTTTAATCCACTTTGATTTTTGTATATGGCTAGAGAAAGGGTTTAGTTTCAGTCTTCTACATTTGGATATCCAATTTTATTAGCACCATTTATTGAAGAGACTGTCCTTATCCCACTGTATGTTCTTGGCAATTGTGGCAAAGATAATTTCACTATAGACGTATGGATTTATTTCTGGGTTCTCTCTTCCGTTTCACTGGTCTGTGTGTCTGTTTTTATGCCAACATCATGCTGTTTTGGTTACTACTGTTCTGTAGTATATATAACTTGAAGTCAGGTAATGTGGTTCCTTCAGTTTTATTCCTTTTGCCCAGAATGACTTTGGCTATTCTGGGTCTTCTGTGGTTCCATATAAGTTTTAGGATTATTTTTCCTATTTCTGTGAAAAATGTCATTGGTATTTTGACGGGGATTGCACTGAATCTGTAGATTACTTTGGGTAGTATGGACATTTTAACAATATTGAGTCTTCCAATCCACAAGCATGGAATGTCTTTCCATTTTTTTGTGTGTCCTCTTCAATTTCTTTCATCAATTTTTTATAGTTTTCATTACAGAACTCTTTCACTTCTTTGGTTAAGTTTATTCCTAACTATTTTATTTTATTTGCAGCTATCATAAATGGGATTAATTTATAGATTTCTTTTTTAGATTGCTTACTGTTGGTATACAGAAATGCTTCTAATTTTTGTATGTTGATTTTGTATCCTGCAACTTTACTGAATTTCTTTATCCTTCTAATAGCTTTTTTGTGGAGTCTTTAAGTTTCTCTAGATAAAAGATCATTATTGGCTGGGCGCGGTGGCTCACGCCTGTAATCCTAGCACTCTGGGAGGCCGAGGCGGGCGGATTGTTCAAGGTCAGGAGTTCAAAACCAGCCTGAGCAAGAACGAGACCCCGTCTCTACTAATAATAGAAAGAAATTAATTGGCCAACTAAATATACATAGAAAAAATTAGCCGAGCATGGTGGCGCATGCCTGTAGTCCCAGCTACTCGGGAGGCTGAGGCAGAAGGATCGCTTGAGCCCAGAAGTTTGAGGTTGCTGTGAGCTAGGCTGATGCCACAGCACTCTAGCCTGAGCAACAAAGTGAGACTCTGTCTCAAAAAAAAAAAAAAAAAAAAATATCATTATCAATCTGCAAACAAGGATAATTTAACTTCTTTCTTTTAAATATGGATACCTTTTATTTCTTTCTCTTGTCTGAATCCTCTAGCTAAAACTTTCAGTACTATGTTGAATAACAGTGGTGAAAGTGGGCATCCGCGTCTTGTTCTAGATCTTAAAGGAAAGGCTTTCAGTATGATACTTGCTGGGGGTCTGTCATATAAGGCTTTTATCACACATCGAGGTTAAGTTCCTTCTATACCCATTCCATGAAGGAATGGTGAATTTTACTGAATGCTTTTTTCAGCAGCAACTGAAACGATCTATGGTTTTTGTCCTTTGTTCTGTTGATTTGCATATGTTCAACCATCCTTGCATCTCTGGGATGAATCCCCCTTGATGATGATGAATAATCTTTATAATGTATTGGTGAATTCAGTCTGCTAGTATTTTGTTGAGGATTTTTGCACCTATGTTCATCAGGGATAATGGTCTATAGTTTTCTCTTTTTTGTTGTATCTTTGTCTGGTGTTGGTATCAGGGTGATACAGGCCTGATAGAATGAATTCAGGAGTATTCTGTTCTTCTCGATTTTTTGGAATAATTTAAGAAGGATTGGTGTTAGTTCTTCTTTGAATGCTTGGTAGAATTCAACAGTGAAGTCCTTGGATCCTGAGGGTTTTTTTTGATGGGAGACTTTTATTACTGCTACTATCTTGTTACTTCTTATTGTTTTATTCAAGTTTTGGACTTCTCCCTGTTTCAATCTTAGTAGGTTGTATGTGTCTTCATCTAGGAATTTATCCATTTCTTCTAGGTTTTCTACTTTATTGGCATATAGTTACTCATAGTAGTCTTTCATGATCCTTTGGATTTCTGCAGTATCAGTCACAATGTCTCCTTATTCATTTCTGATTTTATTTCTTTGGGTCTTTTCTTGTAAGTCTGGCAAAAGTGCGTCAATTTTATCTTTTCAAAAAATCAACTTTGCATTGATCTATTGTGTTTTTGGGGGGTTTCAATTTCATTTATTTCTGCTCTCATCTTTATTACTTCTTTTTGTCTGCTAATTTTGGATTTGGTTTGTTCTTGTTTTTCTAGTTCTTTTGAGATGCATCATTAGGGTGTTTATTTGAAGCTTTTCTACTTTTTTGATGTAGGCTTCTATTGCTATAAACGTTCCTCTTATTACTTCTTTAGCTGTATCCCATAGGCTTCGATATGTTGTGCTTTCATTTTCGTTTTGAGAAATTTTTAAATTTTCTTCTTAATCCCTTCACTGACCCACTGATCATCCAGGAACATATTGCTTAACTTACTGCTTAACCATGTGTTTGTATACTTTCTTTCCAGTGTTCCTCTTATTGATTCCTAGCTTTATTCCATTGTGGTCAGAAAAAATACTTGGCATGATTTTAATTTTTTTAAATTTTTAAAGATTTGCTTTGTGGTCTATCCTTGAAAATGATTCAGGAGTTGAGGAGAACTTGTATTCTGCAGCTGTTGGAAGGAACTTTCTATAAATATCTATTAGGTCCATTTGGTCTAGGTGCAGGTTAAGTCCAATGTTTCTTTGTTGATTTTCTGTCTGGATGATCTGTCCAATGATGAAAGTGGAATGTTGAGGTCTCCAATAATTATTTTATTAGGGTCTACATCTCTCTTTAGCTCTGATAATACCTGCTTTACATATCTGGGTCCTCCACTGTTGGGTGTATATATATTTAGAATATATCCTCTTGCTGAACTGTCCCCTTTATCATTATGTAATGACTTTGTCTCTTTTTACAGTTTTTGTCTTGAAATTTATATTATCTGTTAAAAGTATAGCTGCTACTGCTCTTTTGAGGTTTCTACTTGCATGGAATATCTTTTTACATCCGTTTATTTTCAGTATATATGGGTTTCTTGCAGGTGACATATGGTTGGCTCTTGTTTTATTAATCCATTCAGCCACTCTATGTCTTATGATTAGAGAGGTCCATTCACATTCAATATTATCATTCATAGGTAAGGACTTACTACTGCCATGTTATTATTTGATTTCTGGTTGTTTTGTAGTTCCCTCCCTCCTGATTTTCCCTGTTAGTGTTTTAATTTCTTGCTTTTTATTTTTTGCATTATCTGCTTTAGGTTTTTTGATTTGAAGTTACCATGACCCTTGTAAAAAATATTTTATAACCAATAATTTTAACATATGACACCTCTGCTTATAAACAACCAAAGAGAAATCTAACAAATTCTATCCTTCAACTCCATCCCCCATTTAACTCTTCGTTGTTTCTATCCATATCTTTTTATATCATCTATCTCTCAAAGTTATTTTTGATATGTTTGTCTTTTAGTCTTCCTTCTCAAGATATAAATGGTTTATGCCCTGCAATTACAGCAACAGAATATTCTGTATCTGTGTATTAGTTGTATACATTTAGATTTCTTATTGTTCATTAAGGTTCTCTTCTTTCAGACTGAAGAACTCCTTTTAGCATTTCTTGTAGGGCAGGTCTGGTGTTGGTGCAATGCCTCAGCTTTTATTTGTCTGGGAAAGCATTTCTCCTTCATGACTGAAGGACATTTTTTCAGGATATAATATTCTAGAGTTACGTTTTTTTCCCTTAGCACTTTGAATATGTCATGACACTCTTTCCTGGCCTGCCAGGTTTTCAAGGAGAAATCTGTTGTCAGACGTATTGAAGCTCCTTTACATGTTGTTTCTTTTCTCTTGCTTTCCTTAGGACCTTTTGTTTACCTGTGACCTTTGGAAGCTTGATTATTAGATAATCTTGTGTTAAATCTGCTTGGTGTTCTATGACCTTCTTGTAACCTGAATATTGATATTCTGTTATTATTTCTTTGAATAAACTTTCTACCCCAATCTTTCTCTACCTCCTTTTTAAGGCCAGTAACTCTTAGATTTGCCCTTTTCAGGCTATTTTCTGTAACTTACAGGTGTGCTTCATTCTTTTTTTCTTTATTCTCTTCTGACTACATTTTCAAACAGACTTATCTTCAAGCTTACTAATTATTTCTTCTGTTTGGTAAACTCTGCTTCTGAGAGACTCTGATGCAGTTCTCAGTTTGTCAACTGAACTCTTAAGCTCCAGAATTTCTGCTTAAAGATTATTTCAATCTCTTGAAAAAAGAAATTTTTTTTTTGTTGTTGTTGAGACAGAGTTCTGCTCTGTCACCTGGGCTAGAGTGCCATAGTGTCAGCTTAGCTCACAGCAACCTTAAGCAATCCTTCTGCCTCAGCCTCCCAAATACCTGGGACTACAGGTGTACACCACCATGCCCAGCTATTTTTTTTTCTGTTTCAGTACAGACGGGTTCTTGCTCTTCTTGTTCAGGCTGGTCTTGAACTCCTGATCTCAAGCGATCCTCTTGCCTCGGCCTCCCAGAGTGCTAGGATTACAAGGGTGAGCCACTGCACCTGGCCTTCTTTGTTAAATTTCTGATAGACTTCTTAATTTCTTCTGTGTTATCTTGAAGTTCATAGAGCTTCTTCAGGACAGCTATTTTAAGTTCTTTGCCTGAAAGGTCACATACCTCCATTGCTCCAGGAGTGGTCACTGGTATCTTATTTAGTTTGCTTGGTGAGGTCATGTTTTTCCCAGGTGTTCCTGATGCTTATAGATGCTTTTTCATGTATGGGCACTGAAGAATTAGGTTATTTGTTTTAATCTTCACAGTCTGGACTTGTTTGAATCCGTCTTTCTTGAGAAAGCTTTCCTGGTATTCAAAGGGAATTGGGCGCTGTGATCTAAACCTTTGGTCATTGCAGCTGTATTAGGACTAGGGATACCGCAAGCCCATTAATGCTGTGACTCTTGCGGACTGCTGGTAGTACCGCCTTGGTGGACTTAGGTAAGATATGGGAGAATTCCCTGGATGACCCAGCAAAGTCTCTCACTCTCTGTGTTAGTGTGCTGGAGTTGGGGGCAGAATGATGTGGGCACTACCTTGTGTCTACTAGCGTGAGGTCACACCTGAATCCAACTCAGTTTCACTCAAAACCCATGGTGAATCTTGTCAGGACTGGGTCCTTCCCTTCATGGCAGCATATTTCCTTTTGGCCCAAGGTAGATACTGAAATGCTGTCTAGGAACTAACGGCTAGACTCAGGGGCCTCGGGAGTTTGCTTGGTACTTTATTTTATCATGGCTGAGTTGGTATCCAAAGTACAAAAGAAAGTCCTCTGAACTCTTCCCTCTCTTTTCTCCAAGTGAAGAGGACTATCCTTTAGCTGTACTGCCTGTAGTTGGTGGGGGAATGGGTAACACAGGCACTGGCACTGGCTTGGGAACCACCACTGGTGTCTCACTGGGTCATGTACATCCCAGGTCCACAGGTTCTGAGCCAGCACAGCTGCACGAATTGCCCAAGGACTGTAGCGTTTGTGGCCCAACTGCCTTACGAATTTAGATCAGTTCCTAGGTTCCATTTTGTCAGCTGGTGGTGGTGGGGCTAGCTGGAACTCAGGTTTTTGGGCGGAGTATTTCTCTCTTGCCAGGCTGGTCTAAATGTTCCCTTTGCAGGCACCGGCAGAATTCTGCCTTGTGCTGTGCTCCCCTATGTCAGGGTGGCCCTGGGTTTCCATGCATAGTCCCACAATCACTTCATTCTCCCTCCCCTGGGCACACAGATTCTGTCTCCACTTGGGGTGCTGGCATGGCACTGCTGGGGGATGGGGAAAGGGTGATAGGCAATTCGAGATTATCTTTTCTGTCCTCTTCAGTGCATCTCTCCTTGATATAATTTTAAAAGCAAGCAGTATGATTGCTCACCTGATTTTTCATTCTTCTAAAGGTCCTTGCTTATGTGGATAGTTGTTGAATTTAGCGTTCACACAAAGGGATGATCATTGGAGGTTTCTACTCAGCCAGCTTGCTCTATCCCATCCCTCCTCAATATTTTTTTAAGAATTTTAAAAGTTGAAACTGCTGCTTAGCAATTTAATATTATAAACAATTTTAAAAAGTATTATGAAGTTAATCCCTAACCAAATCAGCTCTTAATTAATTTGGACACATACAGATGAAAGAAACTGAAATAAAGATGGAGAAGTCTCCTTTCCTAAGTAAAACTGAACCTAATTCAGTAACATATATTAAAATAAAGTTAACAATAAAGAAAAAATTAATTTTTTAATGTGGCAATTTAGGGTTTTTATTTCCTTAGCCATTCCTAGTCCCCCTAAAAAAACTTGATTCTCATTTTTTTTACAGCTAAAATTAAGGTTTCCTCAAAACAAAACACCTAATAACTTGCAAAAGTCATAGCCAAATAACAAAGTAAATAACGACATTTTACAAAGGAACTTAATATCATGAAATAAGCTATTTTCTCTAAGTATATAAAATTTATATGCAAGTGACTTATAATTTGTAAGTAACTTAGTATTTTTTTCTAATGAGAAAAGACTACTAATAGAATATCTGATTATCTAAAATACCTACATACATCCGCAAGAAAAAAACTGCCCTGTGTTCCTAACTACATTTTTCTGGCCTTGGTAAACTCAGATGTACAACCAAAAATAAAGGATTTTTTGAAGAAACTTTGTAAGTTTCTTATAATTCCCTACAAAGAAAGCTCACAAAGGACTAGGGTTCTATTTATTCCTAGCCCAGAGGAAAGTTTCTCTTGTTCACTGATTCTTTTTGTAAGAAATAGGGCTTCTCTTCTAGGCTTTTTGTTTGGTATGATATTCGATAATTTTGTTTAATATTAGTTGATTATGGCAGATTCTTCAGTGGCTAACCATCATTATTCATATCTTTCTTCACAGATTTAAAAAAATTCTTGAGGTTTCTTACCAGTATGACTCCTCTGCCTCCCCACCTTCCACTTCAGAAAATTATCCATTTTAGATGATATTTTCATCTTGTCATTGAGAAAATATATGTTTATGCATAAAGAAATATGTTTATGTAGTCTTGTTTTACTGAAAATTCTTCACTCTTTTTGAAGCAATTCATAATTTCATTTTGGATTAAGGGAGGGAGAGGCAGTAAACATTGTAAAATAGTATTTTAAGACATCCAGTTTTCTACTGAAAACCAGTAGGTGCATGCGCGTGCACACACACACATACACACAGAAACACGTGGATAGTAAGAAAACCAAGCAGTGGATACTTTACAAAATCATTTGACTACAGAAAACAGCATAATAAAGATAAAAATTTCACAAACTTCCACATATTTCATATGAAAATACAAAAGAGCAAATGCCGAACATAACTGAATTCTTAAAAGTTCTCTCTCTCTCTCTCCTTTATGAACTGCTTTCAGGAAATTTACCTTAACTGAGATATAAAATCTTACCTTACTAAATTCGTCATTGCTAAAATTTCTGGATCATTTTTGTACGGCTTGGCCTAAACACAGTAAAAAAAAAAATTAACTGTTTATGTACAAAGAAATTACATTTATTTCTGCAAAACAGCTAATAAGAGAAATTAACAATTAAAGCACACACACCTCTTGTGAGTCAAATGGATTTATTCCCGATTTCATCAGCATATTTGCTAATACCAAATATTTTAAGCAAGTGGTTCGTCTTGGACTTCCTGATTCATCATAATTCTTAAAGGCTTCAAAAAAATCAGTGTGTGCCTTTTCAAATTCACCTTCTCTCAAGTGCATTTTACCACCACATTCTGTAAAGAATAAAACATAAGAGAATATTTTCAGTAATATAATAGTAAGAGTGACCACTTTATAGAGGTCAAATGAAAACTATGTCAGTACTTTCAGTCTTTTAATTCTATAACCTGAATAGAACTGGCCCCAAGGTATATACTTTAGTTTCAAAAAGCAAGTATTTCATTAAACACCCTGCTATCTTCCTAAGTCATTGGCCCACCCTCTCCAAACCAAACTTGCCTCTGATAACTCCCATGATCAGTGGATGAGGGATGGCAGACTTGATGTGAAGTGACTGTTCATAGAGTGCTTTAAGTTTTTTGTTATTTTTCTGTGCCGTGTACATTTGAATTTCCAAAGCATATATTTCTAATAACTGGGTACCTTTTTTCAGGTCATCTTCTCCATCATCAGTCTAGGAAAGCAAATATTTAACTTCAGTCAAGAAAGAATTCAGACCGTTCCCTTAGCCTGGGAACTTTACATTTATAACACTATTTCTCTGTGAAAATGCAATGCAAATTTTAATTGGGAGCTAGAGTACTAAAAACACCACTTTTTTTTTTTTTTGAGACAGAGTCTCACTCTGTTGCCCGGGCGGTAGAGTGCCGTGGCATCAGCCTAGCTCACAGCAACCTCAAACTCCTGGGCTCAAGCGATCCTCCTGCCTCAGCCTCCCAAGTAGCTGGGACTACAG
>CAUYMX010052410.1:0-13848 GCA_963573855.1 Lepilemur septentrionalis | reverse complement strand
GGGATTACAGCTGTGCACCACTGCACCAGGCCAAAGGACTACTATATGCATGGAAGTATAAATGATTCCTAGCAGGTCCTTTTTTGAGCCCAGATTTTTAACTGAAAGCAAGTAGGCCTCAAGATTCTCAAAGCAAAGTTGACATAAAAGTTCTTCATGTGCTTGGGGAATGCACCCACTTAGTGTAAGCAGCAAGATTTAACACTGAGTAAAGTCATGAAGGCCAGTTGCTTCAAAACTTAAAATTTCCAAAATGTATATGGATCATAGATTTAAACAAACTTCTATTCTGACAAGGCTGGTCTATGACAAGGACAAACATAATGCAGTGTAGCAGCTGGGACCTGGTACCTAAATTCTAGTCCCACTTCTGTCACCAAAATAACTGTGTGACACTGGGAGCCATTAACCTCTCTGGGCTTTCATTGATTCCCAGTGGGGCATAGGCATTATCCCAGCTGACCTAAGATCCCTCCCATTTTGTAAATATTACACAAGCACTAATGTGATTGAATGTCAGTGTACATTTCTTATTGAGACAAAGAACAGCACTTTGATTTTACTTCTCGCATTCCCTGTGGGGCAAGCAGGGAAGTACAGCCATTCCCAAATTGAAGCATTGCTCCTTATCCAATATTTAGACAATTTTGTCATGCAGTCTGAATAGGGTGATTCTGTCTGTGGTGTCATGGATTCCTTCCCGCCTGTTGCAAAGAGTCAGACATTGGATCATCAATGAGAAAAATATGTAGAGTGATGGGGTTGGGCTAAACTTTATTCCCTTCTGAATTGTTTGTACCTTCTGTGGTTGCAAAAATTTGAGTCAACTTTTCCAATTGCTAATGCAGAGAATGGGCTGGAGAGCTGAGTGGTGGAATCTGGGGTCAGGGCCCTGCCTTCTGTCCTCTAGTTTAGGAGAGCCCTGGACATGTGCCCTGACCACTGCAAACACAGAAGTACTAAGGACAGTGGATTCGGTTTCTGCCTCACTCTACGGAGACCTGCCTTAGGCCTGACCACAGAAGGCAGCAAAGCCCCCTATCCTTTCCGTTCATCCAATGCCACCCACCCACGAAAGTCTCCTAGAAAAACTCTGGTCTGTGTGTGCAAGGAAGATAGGGAATAGGGATGGAGAAGAGCTGACTTGTCTCCAAGACTTTTATAATAAATACTATACTCCTGAGTGCAAGTGTGAGGGGAGTCAGGAATTGGCTGGTGGAAAGAAATGGAGTGGAGTGTGTACAGATACAAAAAATAGTACTAGAGAAGTAGATGAAAGCAGTGGAAAGTGTTGGAAGGAAAATTTTCCCTCTACCACTTTAGGGTTCAATAATGGGGGACTGCAAATTAACTGGAGAAAATTTTAATTCACATGCACACAGAAGCATTCAAATGAAAAGGCTAGTTGACAAACTACAGATGAGGGTTTATATACCAACTTAATACAGAAAAAGAGGGAGAGAGAGGGCCTCTATGGGAGACAAATGGCTTTTAGGGTAACAAATGGAAGGTATGACAGTTTGTGATGTTTGTTTATACAAGTGCTAATAGTCTCCTTCCTTGCTGGAAACTCCTCTAGAGAAGGGGGTTATGGCAGCTTCCTTCTTGGAAGGCTGTGCCCTTAGTTAGAAAAAGGAAGCTCAGAAAAGGCTTCTTTCTGAATCTGCTGTATCTCAGATGTCTTCTAAGTTTAAAATTGTCTTCACACCATTTTGGTGGGTTGCAAGTCCCTACAAAAGTCAAGAATGTGAAGCACCTGGGAGGTTGAAAGGAAGATAGGAACAAAGTGCACAGGTATTTCTGTGTCCTGGCCTCCTTTTCTGAACTCCTGATCATTGAACACCATCTGTGTACCTTCACGGGGGCAAAGGAAGAGACTGATTTATGATTTCTGACATTTTTTGAATTCTCAAGGCATTTAGGAAAGTCCTGTGTTAAGTTTATTTCATCTGATTTCCTTGGGTGAATAGTCGGGCCTTAACCTTAATCGCAGGATAGGCGTGGGGTGGGAATCTGGGGAGATGGGGACAGGGATACAGTTGGGAGGCTGGCCCACTTCATCAAAAAGGAGAGACAAACAATTAAGCTAAGAAGTATTTAAATAGCATCCAAGCCTCTGAAACTCAGGGTCTGGAATCCAAGTTTTCTGGCCTTTAGGGCATTGTGCAAAATCCACATGGTTAGTTAGGCAGTTTGTTTGATGGATGTGGGAGGACTGGATTAGAACATACGAAAAGCTTCGTAGGTTGTTTTTGAGTATAATTTACTTAATTGTTTCTGGCCTGGTAAGTATACCCAGAGGCTTTATATCGATGTATGTGATTCAACAAAAACAGAAAACAATAAGGTCATTATTGACTTGTGGTTTGATGGCTCTAAATAAATTAACTTCTTTTGGATCAATTCAGCACACTGATGATATTTGTAATCTATCAACTTGTTTTATGCCTCTCCCCTAAGTTACAACTTTAATATATACCTTTGGAGAAATCGCTTTATATCCATCAAGCAACTTCAAAACGCATTCACATGCACATAAAAAAGCATCACAAGAAAAAGCTGGGCCCTCACCTCAGATTCCAGTTGGGGTTTTAGATGGCCATGCCAATTTTTAGTTGAAATAGGGTCTTTATTTAAAAAACATTAAGAGCATTTGGTGCAAGACGCATATTCCCTATGAGTCAGCAGTTTGCACTGCATCAAACTGGGTAACCGCTATGAACTGAAAAATGAGCTTCCCCCCAAATTCATATGTTGATGCCGTCGCCCCCGTGTAGTTGTATTTGGAGATAGGGCTTTTAGGAGGTCATTGAGGTTAAAGAGGTCATAAGCGTCGGTTCCCAATCTGATGGGACCGATGGCTTCATAGTGAGCGGAAGCCCACTCTCTCTGTGCACGCGCACACACACAGGGAAAGTCACGTGAGCACGCTGGGAGACCGTGGCCCACGGCCAGCAGGAAAAGCGCCCTCACCAGCAACCCAATCCTCTGGCACCTTGATCTTGGACTTGGCAGCTACCAAACTGTGAAAAACTAAATTTCTTTTGCTTAAACCACCCAGTCTACAGCAGCCCAAGCAGACTGAGAGAGTGATCTTTAAGCAAGTTACTTAGCAGTGTCTCTGAGCACTGTATGTAAAATATGTGGATCAAGCTAAATAAACCCTAAGTTCTCTTCCAGCGGGTAGCTTTACCATGATTCTAACTGAAATTATCTTGGCTCCAGAAGAGAGCCAAAATAGTTTTTATTTAAAAAAAAATCCAACTTTCAAATTTTTGGAAGTTACAAAGTGGTACAGAGGAGTTCCGTATATCTTTTACTCAACTTTTCACGTATTTCCCCATTTTTCCATATTCTCTCTCTAATATATACGTGTATGTGTACATATATTTATGTATATAATAATGTGCATGCATATTATTTTTTTATCTTCAGAATCTATTGAGAGTGGATTATCTTCCATCCCTTAATACTTCAGTATGTATTTCCTAAAACAAAGATACATTCTTACTTAACTATGGCTGCCAACTTCAGGAAATTTAACACTGATATAACACTTCCATCTAATCTACAGCCCATGTTTCAATTTCATCAATTGTCCCAATAACATCCTTTAAAGCATTTCTCCTTCCAGGATAGGAACTAGTCCAGGATTACACATTGCTCTTTAGCCTCCTTGTATCTGGAACAGTTTCTCAGCTTTTCTTTGCTTTTATGACCTTAACAGTTTTGAATAATACATGCTAATTATTTACCAAAATGACCTTTTTGGGGTTTAATGTTACCCCATGATTAATTCAAGTTCTGCATCCCTGGCTCGAACACTATGTAAGTGTGTTGTGTCTTTTTTCAGAGCCTCCCATTAGGAGACACATGGTGATGGAATGTCCTTCACTGGTGATGTCAACTTTGATGGCCAGATATCAAGGCATTGCCCTGTTTTTCCACTGTATAGTTGTTATTTTCCCCTTGCAAGTATTATACAATCTGTGGAGAGACACTCTGAGGTCCTGCAATGATCCTGCTCCTTGTACAACTTTCCCCCCGGAGACTTAGCATCCATTGATGATTCTTGATGGGACCCATCTTTGCTATGGTGCTTAGAAAAGGGTGGCTTCCAGTGCCACCACACCCTCCACGTTTACCAGTCGGCACAACTCACTCAGTGATAACAACAGTCCTCACCACTCCCTGCCCCTCCACCACCACACACGATGGTTGTACTCATGGATTTGTATTTTATTCCAAGAGTAAATCCATTCATTACTCTTCTTACTTGTTTTGGGGCTCAGCTTGTCCCAGTTTGGGCCAGTAGGAGCCACTTCAAACTGCCTCCCATGTCCTTTTGATATACTCCCATTATTTTTTTTCAATATTAATACCTATGAGAAATATTGATCAAAACCAGAGGCAAATAAAAATAAGTGCTATTTTGTGTGTGTGTACAGTGGGGTCTCAGAAGCAAAGTGAAGGACAGATTACAATTGACAGCAGTTCAAAAACTGATTTGATGTTATTACTGTATATGACATACTCTCTTTAGTTGTATTTTTCTTAGATGTGTCCATTAGTTCTCATAATTGGTTTTCATACCTATCATAGTAATTAGACTGGAGTTAGCCAAAATCCTCGGGCTTATTTGGAAAACTGGACTGCGGCCTACATGAAGTTTCTTTTCAACATCAAGTCTTCTTCAGTATCTTTATCCTCCTTTTGAATGCCAAGTACCTTGTCATTTGTCCTCTCTTACTATGATGTGTGTGCACAGATTTTCACTTCATTTTATTTATTAGCCTTTGTCTCCTCGGATGCTGTGATGGTTTTTCTTGCTTCTGCAATCTTGCTCAGTAAAGCGAGATTTTCTCCCAAACTCATAACAATTTTCATTCACTCTCTTTGTTCACAATGCTCTTAGTGTCTCAGGAATGTTTCCCAATGCCCCCAGGCCAAAAGAAATACTGAACACTTCCTTCTATTAAGTACTCAGGTCCAAACAACTTAATAAGTATTTATGTCCAATAACTCTGTAGCTACTTGAATTACACACATAAATTGTAAGAAAAGTTCTATTTTCATTTCATTCTTGAACAACGACAATTACTTACCAGTGGGATGTGTACACCTTAGTCAGTGTACAATTTCTCAAGCCTTGGAAACAGATTGGACACTTCAACCCTAATTTCCTATTCCCCACTGATTTTCACAGGCACTTTTTAATCACAACTGCTGAAAACCTAGCTTCACAAAGAGACGATGTCACTGAAAGGAATACAATCTATTGCTGAAACTATGCAGCACCTGCTAGTTTACATAGTGTTCTACAGATGTCCAATATCACTGTGATTCCCCCAAGAATGTGAAATTCTGCAGCAAGCCACGGTGCTTGGCTGCAGTTTGGGAAACACGGCACTAAGTCCCAGAAACTCCCGGTCTCCTTTGCAAAATAGCAACGACAAATATTGGGTTGATTTTCAAAATATTTTTGCTAATAGTGAAACCTGTAGAGTACACTGTATAGCACCAAGATGGGGCTCTTTTTCACAGATATCACATTGTTTATTTTCCAGTCATTCCAGGATACTTTCAGCTTTTAACAGTGACAAAGGCTACTACCTTGGAGGAATTCTGAGACAACATATATAAACAAGGACTGCCCTGAGCAGACTGGCATGTGTGGCCACTCAACATATCCATGACACCACAACACTTACATTCTGAAATCAACCTTTACTCAACAAATGATCAGTATGACAATGGAGTTTCTATTATCTTACAATTTGCCAAGGGATCTTGTCACATTAAAGTGTGAAACACATGTTTATTGGTTGTGCTCTTCCTTCGCTCTCTCTTCCCTGCTCCTCCATTTCCTCTCACACCCCTTTCTCCATATCCTCACCCCAAATCCCATCAAAACTTGCTTGTCACTTTCGTAGTCACCCAGGTTTTGATTTCCCAGGTGACAACACATGAAGCCACAGGTTTGAAGATGTGACTAGAAGACGAAAACAGGGGGACCACTAACGTGTCACAGACCGAACGTGTGTTACCCTATCGCCCTCTCACACCTTATGCATTTTGAGACTTCCTTGGTTCAATTTTAACCTAAAGATCTAACTTTTGTAAAATTTAAGAAGCTGAGCTATCTCATGATTCAATCTAGGAAAGAACAACTGGCTCCCAGCCTTAAAAGTCATGGCAAATAATTCAAGTCTTTCCGCCGATGTTTTGTTACACTTGCAACACACAAGAAAGCCTGTAAGAGGCCTCTTTGCCCACCTCTTTTTCTGTGTATGACTTTCACAGGCAGCTGCCTCGATTTCTCCTTTAACTCCAAGCCCCCCAATCCCTTTGCCACACTGTGTTCTGCCCCAAGCTCTCTTTGGTCTCTCTCCCCTCCTTAGCTACTGACTTCTTTTTAATCTCAAGCTCTTCTGTATTTGGTACAATCAAGGAAACCAGAAAGAGGCTCTCCTTCCTAGAAGGGCTTGTATATTAAGTCTCTATTGTGGTGACAATAGAGATTGAAAAGACTTCTAATTTTCTATTTTTTTCTTTTTCTTTCACATTTGAATTCATCCATCCATCCATCCACCCACCCACCCACCCATCCAAATTGGCTGTGAAACTTCCACTTAAATGCACAGCTCTAAAGAGCAGGCTAAAAGGGTGCTGGCAAAATAAAGATCTCTGCCTTGAGAGAATTGCAACTTAACTGGGGAGAAAAGTAAAAAATAAAAAAATCAGGGGATGTTTGGGCACTGAAGAATGTCTGTGCCTGGCCTGCAGCGGGTGCTTCAGAAACATCTGCAGACTCCTGTAGGACGAACCACGGACTTTGAATAATCATGGTGAGCGAGCTCACCGCCCATTTGCCAAGCAGGCTCCATGCAGCGAGGTGATAACGGAGGGGGACACTGCCAGGACCCAGTAGCGCGGAGAGGCTACAAACTCCTCACCCGGGCCTGGTCTGACGATGCCTCCTGCCTCCTCTCTTTCCGATCAAGTTCCTCGTCAGCTGGGCTCTGGGACTTCTCGGGGAGCACAGTCACAGACTTGCGCGGCCTCAGGCCCAGGTCGGCGGGAAGGGGGAACGCCGCCCGGGCAGGAGGTTTTGGGCCGCTGGGGTGGCATTTCAGAAAGTAAGCAACGCAGGCCTGGAAACCATGAGGCTGCAGAACGCAGTAAATGATTATCGGGAAGAGACGCACCCAACTCTTGGACGCGAAGTGCTCAGTGATAGTTTACTCAAAAGAAAACGAAAAGCGCGCCGAAATAGCTCAGTTGGGAGAGCGTTAGACTGAAGATCTAAAGGTCCCTGGTTCGATCCCGGGTTTCGGCAGCTGCTTTTTCATTTTAATCCGAAGGAACTCGAATGTCCTAAAACCCTCTGTCCGCGTCACCCTGGTTCATGTCATCCAAGCCCACGACAAAACCGGGACTTGAAGAGCGAATGAGAACCAGAAACAGCCATCCCCAGCCGCCCCCGAGAGGGCGGCCGCTCGCCTCGGCCACTTCCGGGCCGCCTGCCGCGGGGACCGGGGCGGCGCGGTGCGCGCGCGCCCCGAGCCTGGCCCCCGACCCCGAGCCACCCCGCGCGCTGGGACACCGGGAAGTCGCGCGGCACCGGGCGCCCCAGGCCCTCCCAGCCCCGGGGAGGAGACGGGCGCGCGCGCGGGTCGCGGGGACGCGCACCGCCGGGGGCTCCGGGGAGAGGGAGGAGGTCTCGGTGGGAGGCTGGTCTGATCTGGGGGCGAGATAGACAACGTCATCCCACATTTCGTTGCATGCCCCACCCAAGTATCCGAATTTGCAGGCTGCTGTGTCACGCGGCCGCCATCCGGCGCTGTCGGCGACCGGGACCCGGTGTCGGTGTTGCCGGCGGGAGGGCGCGGAGGCCGGCCGGGGTGCGCGCCAGGCTCGCTCGCCGGGCGGGACAGGCCTGGTAGCTTCACGGCTGCCTCACATTTTAAACCCGACAGCTTCATTTACGGTCTGCACCGGTGGGTCTCAAGCTGCGGTCCCCGGGTCCACCGTCCCTGCGCCACCCGGGAACTAGTTAGAAATGCAGGTTCTCCGCCCCACCCGAGACCCCCGGAATCGGGAGCTCCGGGGTGGGGCCCAGCGCCGGTGTTGGATCCTGCAGGTGGCTCCGCGCGGCTCGTCTGAGGTCCCCTGATCCGGACACTCCCGTGCATTTCTGAAAGAGCCCTTTCCTAAGACTTCTTGCGAGCCAGCTTTTTCCTTTTGCTTTCTTTTTTGTCCTGCAAGTGTGAAATAAAACTCTGACGTGTGCTCGAAATTCATTCTTCTGATAATGTTTGCTTTCCCATTTGGGGATGGGGTACCCAGCGTCAGCAACTTCTCTCGCCACCCGTGGGAGCCCATCCAAGGCCACACTAGGTGGTGTGAAGAAAGTGGGGGACCCGGCGCCTGCGTTCATATTGCACGGCTCGGACCCAGGGGTAGAAGTTGCAAGGATGCAGATTTGAATTAAAAGATGAAGAAATTTCTTGCATTGAATCTTTATATTAAAAACAGTAATAAGAAGAAGTGTCAATCTATTGGTGTCATTAGAAAATGGAATAGTCATCTTAGTGAGGTGGTAAGTTGCTTGGTCAGCGGATGAAAGACACTTGTGGGATTTATGCGATTAGGTTTTGCTTATTTTCTGGTTCCATTGTTTTGAGGGGAAAAGGCAACTCACGTTTAGGCAAGTACTGTGTGCTCTCGGTTATTCATTCTCTCACTAATTGGACATTAATTCCTGACCCCCTACTATGTGTCAGCATTATTTGGTCTTCACAACAACCCCACGAAGTATATGTTATCATCCTCATTTTACACATAACATCCCTGCTAGGGTTGCAAGGATTGAATGTAAAATATGTCTGGCATCTGACATTGGCTACCTCTTAAGTGTTACCGTGAGTGATTAGTTGTTGGGGTACGTAATTAGGTGAAGGAAATTAGAAATATTTTGCCTCCAAAATATATTTCTTTGACATATTTTGAGACGGCTGTCTGGAGTATTACAGATAGAAGTAACACCACAAAGCTGTCTTTTCGGAGGTGGGTAATTTACATCTCTAGAGAATCTGCATTAATACAGTCAGGTCTACCCTTTCTCATTTAGAAAAGATTAACTGAGGGTCTGACACCTCTAAAGGACTGAAAAGAAACTTTTCCCATCTAGTCTGTCTGTGAGCTGCTAGCAGTAAGGTAGCAGTTATGTAACAAGACCGCCTTTGCTAGCTAGTCAAGCCTCTTCCTCTCTTCCCCCCAAAATCTATTTTTCTGCTCTCAATCTCCCATTCTTTAAAAACCTCTATACCTCACTGAGAAGTTGAGTCTTCATCCTGAGGGTTCCTGTTATACGTTAAATAAATTTGTATCCTTTTCCTCCTAGTAATCAGTCTGCCTCATGTCAGTGATGTTTCAGCAAACCTTAGCCTTGTTCCCTTCATAAGACAGGTGTGCATAAACATGAAGGTAGGTACACGAGGCAACTGCAAGTTTTTGTCCAGTGAATCATAAAAGGCTCTACAGGAGAGAGGGTCTTGATTGTGTCCTCACCCAGAGGAAGATTTCTCAGGTATGGAAAGATTTCACACTGGCTGGCACGTGTCTACATGGGAGGGGAAGGTTGTGGAGGCTGGAGACCAGAGTGACTGTTCATGTCAGACAACCAGAGGCTGAGCACCCAGCCAGGTGATGAGACAGGTACTAACTACTGGTGTGTGTGGGGAAAGACTGGAGGCACACACCTGGTTAGTGTCACAGGTAAAGCCAGACACTAAAGTGGTAAAGATGGATTGTAATCCGTAACATACTACTGCAATGGGAAAAGGAGCCAGCATGAACCGACCTCAACTTTCATTTGTACAGAGGTAACTAGACATTTTTATGAGACAATGAGGGATTAGGGAGAGGAACCAGCAGGGGCTTGAGCAGAGTCAGGGAAGTGCAAAACGACAAAGGGTTGGACAGTATGAATGCTGAATAGGTCGGCCGTGTCTATGAGCTGGTGATTATTATTGAAGTTAGGATTCTGTCCTCCCATTGAGACTGGGAGACACAGGCCGTATCTTTCCTGATGACTACATTTCAAAGGAATAGCTTTCAGGTTCTAGAGAAAGATTTTCCTAAGTTGTAGGGAATACATATCCATCTCAAAGGGACAGAGGAAGGATTTCTTAGGTAGATAGTGAGGGACCTCTCGTTCTTCTAGGGACAAAAGTAGGTGCTTTGCCTTGGTGCTGCCTGGAGCAATTGCCACACCTGGGGAAGAAGGACAGGGCAGGTGCCCTGCCTTGGTGCTGCCCCACCTTGATCCTGCCCCAAGCAATTGCCACACCTGGAAGAAGGAGGAACATGCTACCAATCTGCAAAAGAATACAAGGAAGTCCCCAACCTGGGGCCAGACAACCCAGGCACAATAAGGTCTGGAAATTGACCTAGAGTAACCTAAGGCTAATTATCATGTCATTGACTCTCCATCAAAGTGATTCAATGGTGACATTTGAACCACGAGGAGAGCCCAATCCAGACAATATAAAACAGGACCCCAGACCGTAACCAGGGCCTCTTGTTATGACAAGGGGCCTGTTTGTCATCTATGTCGAATATATCTTGCTCTTGCTCTAAAAACCTATCTTGTTCTTCCTCAATAAACTTTGTTTCATACTGGCCTTGCTATTGGTACGTCTGATCATTCTTTAGCCAAGAACACACCAAGAACCGAGAACAGACTGCCAACCTGACAGATTAACGATTGTAAACCCTTTTTAGTATTAATAAATGCTCTAAGAGAGTGGTCAGGAGCCTACCATCAGATGTTTGACGCAATTTCTTCAGCAGCCTTGGACTCTATCAAGCAGATACTCTAAATGGGAGTGTGTTCATTCTAGGGACAGAGTTTTGAACTGTAAGAAACTATGTTAGTGCTTAAGTCTTTCAATGTGGGAGGAAGGAGGAGGTGGATGAAGTAATTTGTGCTGAGAGGAGGTAGGTTTTATAGGCCAAGGTTGAGGTCTAGTCTAGAAGAGGGTTCAGAGAATCTGTTACTGAATGTTTGGTACTTGTCCCCAAGCCTCAGTCAGTGAGAACAAAGAATGAGGATAAGTGGTCTGAGGAAAAGGAAAGAGAAGTTTATTAATTTGCTGGCAACTGAGGAGGATGGCAGACTAGCATCTCAAGAAACCACCACCCTGCCTTTAAGCAGAAATACAGGGCTTTTTAAAGGGAGGTTTTCAGCAGTTCGGCTCTGGTCTATGTGACCAGGGTCACACGCCATGGCTTCAGGCTATTGTTGTTTAACTATAATTGGTGGTTTTGGTCAACCTCGTCTCCAGTGACCACATCTCATGACCCTTGTTGGACAACTCTGTTACGTCATATCCTGTGGTTTAAGATAATAGCAAACAAACAACAAAGAACATTTTTCTGCCTCTTTGATTACTGGCCTTGGGAAGGAATGCAGATTTTAATTCCCAGAAAGGGTGGGGAGTTTTAAAGAGACAATTTGTAAAATATTTCACTGCCCTCTTGCAGACCTTTATCTCTGTTACACAGGCTGGCTAGAGACTGGTCAAGGGGAGAATCCTTGTCATTAGAAGTCTGGGGAGGCGAGGGTCAAGGAGGATAGTTTAGGCAATCCTCTGCTGGTTGCTTATGAAGGGTTTTTCAGTCCTTGTGGCAAGCATTAACAAAATATATACACAGACACAATGTACATATGAAATAAAGGAAGAACAGCCAAATGCAAAAAGCAAAAGCTGTGCATTCAGAGCTGTAGCAAGGGAGTCAGTCACGATCACTCACATTTGACAGAGACTCAGATGCAGGCAGGGGAGTGGGGGAGCTTTGCAGTGGGTGAAGTGGTTTCCTAATTGGAGGTTGTTGGCCTGGGGAAGCCGGGGACAACTAACTAGGACAGGGCAGCCCACACAATTGGCTAGGGGGCACGTTTGGCTTTCCCTGGTTGGTCCTAAGTTGGAAGCAGGCACAGAAATTAGAGAAATTGTCCATTTGTATATTCAGTCTCTTAATGTATATTTTACCTGAAAAGATAAAGTCTAAAAATGTAATCGGATATTTTTCCTGTTTAATTTTTCATACTTTATTCCTTATATTAATAAGTTAATAAACTAAAATTTTCCTAGGTACTGATTTATAGGTAATGTTTATAAGTGGCACACAAAAAGTTCAGTTTCATGAAGAGTGACATTCAGTGATATATTTAAATGCAATTTTAATCCTTATTTTAAACTAAGTGCAATCATAATTTAATACAATAAGCTCTATACACACAAAACCTGTATATCCTGAACTACAAAAGTAGCTTCCATAGACACATATGGTTTTCATCAAGTACACATATCCACAATGAACAAGTACTTACAAATATGTTAATAAAGCACTACCCTAAATGCTCATCTTGCCATCAATACCACTGAATTTTTAAGCAATGCTGTTTTTTACTGAAAGCATTTATTTTTAGAAGCTTTAATCTGATGTGGGAAAATGAGTTATTCCAAAACTTAATAAATAGTATGTTATAAGCCCCAAAAGGTTTTTTGTTTGTTTGTTTTTGAGACAGAGTCTCACTCTGTTGCCTGGGTTAGAGTGCCGTGGCGTCAGCCTAGCTCACAGCGATCTCCAACTCCTGGGCTTAAGCAATCCGCCTGCCTCAGCCTCCGGGGAAGCTGGGACTACAGGCACACGCCACCATGCCTGGCTAATTTTTTCTATTTTTGGCAGAGACGGGGTCTCGCTCTTGCTCAGGCTGGTCTGAACTCCTGAGCTCAAGCAATCCTCCTGCCTCGGCCTCCCAGAGTGCTAGGATTACAGGCGTGAGCCACTGCGCCCGGCCCCAAAAAGTTTTTAGATCAAAAAAATCTTCCAACATGGAAGCATTCACAGGAAACTTTAAATTTCTCCAAAAAAATAAAATCATTCCTGTTATCTGAAGAAAAGAATATGAAAACAAATTAACTTTTACAGCAGATAAACATTCTTACAAAAAACCCTATATTTTCCTATATCATCTCCTCAAAAGAAACATGGAGAAGTTCATTTTAATAACCTTTCAGGTTACTTTTGTATAAAAACTTCAGAATACATAAAGTACATGTTTCAGCTTTCATAGAGTCAAAGATGCCATTTAGATCTCACCTATTAAACAGCTGTAGTATAGCTTACAATGGTACAAATATACCTAACACATAAATATTGATACTGTTTCATCCTTTATACAGTCAAAAGTAAGAAGGAACTACATGGTTTGCAGTTTACTTTAACTTATATGTGGCTGGGTGCAGTGGCTCATGCCTGTAATCCTAGCACTCTGGGAGGCCAAGGCGGGCAGATCACTCAAGGTCAGGAGTTCGAAACCAGCCTAGCAAGAGCAAGACCTCGTCTCTACTATAAATAGAAACAAATTAATTGGCCAACTAAAAATATATAGAAAAAATCAGCTGGGCATGGTGGCGCATGCCTGTAGTCCCAGCTACTCGGGAGGCTGAGGCAGGAGGATCGCTTGAGCCCGAGTCTGAGGTTGCTGTGAGCTAGGCTGACGCCATGGCACTCTAGCCCGGGCAAAGTGAGACTCTGTCTGGAAAAAAAATAAAAAATAAAAAAATAAATACATTAAAAAACATACATGCTACATTGGAGTGCCGTTGTGAAAAGCCAGCTAATGCTGAGATGTTAAAATGGAATGTAAGCCATAAAAATAAAGTAGTAGCTCTTCTTTCATATGTTGCATTAGCAAGGTCCACGTAGAGCATTGTGTTCAGTTTTGATTAATTCAACTAAAAGGAAAGGGTTAACAAAGAACAACAACATGGT
>CAUYMX010052409.1:0-14829 GCA_963573855.1 Lepilemur septentrionalis | reverse complement strand
GAGCTACACAAAGTGAAAATACGTTCCAGAGATAGGAACTCCAGTCTACACGAGTGGAGAAAGAGTTAAGGACTTCCGGTGGTTTCCTTTTGTTGGCCTGGGGCGGGGAAGGGCTTACAGGTGCATGGGATGTTACCAGATGATGACTGATATACATGATTGTCAGGTGTTCTGGGTTTTCCTGCAGTCCCTTCCCCCCATCTTCTCTGCCCCTAGGAACCACCCTCCTGGCCTGTATCTGCCACCTGCAGATTTGGTCCCTGCCTAACAGTGGACCAAATCTAATGGACTCCTAGAGCAATTCTACTCTAGGAGTGGAATTGCGGAGTGGAATTGCTGGATCATATGGTAATTCTGTTTAGCTTTTTGAGGACTTGCCTGTTTTCCACAGTGGCTGTAACATTTTACATTCCCACCAATACCCAAGGGTTCAAATTTATCCACATCCTTGCAATACTTCTTGTTACTGTTTTATCTTTTTGATAATAGCTCTTCTAGTGGGTGTGAAGTGGTATTTCATTGCAGTTTTGATTTGCATTTCTCTCCCATCCAAGTACTAACCAAGCCCAACCCTTCTTAGCTTACTAGATCAGACGAGATCTGTTACATTCAGGGTAGTCTGGCTGTAGGCTAATCTGCATTTCTCTAATGACTGATGATGTTGAGCATTTTTTCATGTGTTCATTGGCCTTTTGTATAATTTCTTTGGAGAAATGTCTATTCAAGTCCTTGGACCATTTTTTTTTTTTTTTTGAGACAGAGTCTCACTCCATTGCCTGGGCTAGAGTGCCCTGGCATCAGCCTAGCTCACAGCAACCTCAAACTCCTGGGCTCAAGCGATCCTCCTGCCTCAGCCTCCCAAGTAGCTGGGACTAGGCATGCATCACTGTGCCTGGCTAATTTTTTTTCTATTCTTAATTGTTTGGCTAAATTTCTTTCTATTTATAGTAGAGACGGGGTCTCGCTCTTGCTCAGGCTGGTTTCAAACTCCTGAGCTCAAGCAATCCTCCCACCTCAGCCTCCCAGAGTGCTAGGATTACAGGCGTGAGCCACCACGCCCAGCCCCTTGGACCATTTTTAAGTTGGGATTTTTTGTTGTTGTTGAGTTGCAAGAGCTCTTTATACATTCTGGATATTAATCCTTTATCAGATATATGGTCTTCATATATTTTGCCCCATTCAGTTGGTTGTCTTTTTATTCTCTTGATAGTCCTCTTTGATGCAGAAAAGCTTTTAAGTTTGAAGAAATCCAATTTATCTATTTATTTCTTTTGCTATCTGTGCTTTTAAGAAATATTTAAGAAATCATTGCCAAATCCAAAGTCACAAAGCTTTTCCCCTTTCCCCTGTTTTCATCTAAAACTCTTACAGCTTTAGCTCTTGAGGTCTTTGATCCATGTTGATTAAATTTTTGTATATGGTTTAAGGTAAGAGTCAACTTCATCTTTTGCATGTGGATATTCAGTTTTCCGGCACTGTTTGTTGAAAAGACGGTCTTTCCCCATGGAATGGTCTTGACATCCTTGTTGAAAATCAATTGACCATATATGTGAGGGTTTATTTCTGGGCTCTCTATTCCTTTGGTCTATATCAAAATAGTATACAGACTATATGTTTAGCTTTGTAAGAAACTGCCAAGGTGTCTTCAAAAATGGCTATACCATTTTGCATTCCTGTCAGCAATGAATGAGAGTTACAGTTAATCCACATGCTTGCCAGCATTTGGTGTTGTAGTGTTGGGATTTTAGCCATTCTAATACATATGTAGTTATTTACCTTATTGTTGTATTTTTTTACTTATTTATCCTGTTCTTTTAATTTGCAATTCTCTGATGAGATGATGTTAAACATCTTTTCATATGCTTATTTCTTGTCTGTGTATCTTCTTCGGTGAGGTGTGTGTTCAGATCTTTGCACATTTTTAAAATTGGGTTGTTTTCCAATGTTGAGTTTTAAGAGTTCTTGTATATTTTGGATACCAGTTCTTCATCAGATATGTTTCTGTAAAGATTTTCTCCCAAACTGTGGCTTATATTTCTTATTCAGTATTATCTTATTCATTCTCTTAGTGTCTTTCACAGAGCAGAAGTTTCTAATTTTAATGAAGTCCAACTTATTAATTTTTTCTTTAATGGATTGTGGCTTTGGTGTTGTGCCTAAAATTTATCACCAAATCCAAGGTCACCTCTATTGTTTCTCCTGTTATCTTATAGGAGTTTTACAGTAGTGTATTTTGCATTTAGGTCTATGATCCATTTGAGTTAATTTTTGTGGAGGGCCTAAAATATGTCTAAATTGTTTTTTTTTTTCGATATGGATGTCTAATTGTTCCAGCACAATTTGTTGAAAAGATTACCCTTTCTCCATTGAATTGCCTTTGCTCCTTTGTCAAAATCAGTTGACTACATTTGTGTGGGTCTATTTTTGGACTCTATTCTGTATTCTGTTCCATTGGTCTGTCTACTTTTGCCAATACCATACTATTTTTTTTTTCTTTAGACAAAGTCTTGCTCTGTTGTCCAGGCTAGAGTGCAGTGGCATCATCATAGCTCACAGCAACCTCAAACTCCTAGGCTCAAGTGATCTTCCTGCCTCAGCCTCCCAAGCAGCTGGGACTACAGGTGTGTGCCACCACACCTGGCCAAGTTTTCTATTTTTTGTAGAGACAGGGTCTTGCTTTTGCTTAGGCTGGTCTCAAACTCCTGGCCTCAAGCAATCCTTCCACCTCAGCCTCCCAGAGTGCTATGATTAAAGGTGTGAGTCACCATGCCTGTCCCCATACTGTCTTAATTATTGTAGGTTTACAATAGGTCTTCAAGTCAGGTAGTGTCAGTCCTCTGACTTTGTTCTTCCTCAATATTGTGCTGGTTATTCTTGGCCTTTTGCTTTAGAATCAGTTGTCCATTTCCACAAAATTACTTGCTAGAATTTTTATTGGGATTGCACTGAATCTATAGATCAAGTTGGGAAGAACTGATATCTTGACAATATTGAGTCTTCCTACTCATGTACATGGAACACCTCTCCATTTATTTAGATCTTCTTTTCTTTCATCAGAGTTATAGTTTTCCTCATACAGATCTTTTACATATTTTAGGCATAGATTTAAACCTAAATATTTATTGTTTTCTTTTTTTGGTGCTAATGTAAAAGGTATTGTTTTAAATTATAAATTCCAGTTGTTCATTGCTGGTATATTAGAAAGCAATTGGGGCTGGGCGCACTGGTTCATGCCTGTAATCCTAGCACTTTGGGAGGCCAAGGTGGGAAGATCACTTAAGGCTATGAGTTCTACACCAGCTTGGACAACATAGGGAGACCCTGTCTCTAAGAAAAAGAGAAAAAGTAGCCAGGTGTGGTAGGTGCACCCATAGTCCCAGCTACTTGGAGGCTGAAGCAGGATTGCTTGAACCCAGCTCAAGGTTGTATAGAGCTGTGATCATGCCACTGCACTCCCGCCTGGGTAATAATAGAGAGCTTGTCTTTTTTTTTTTTTTTTTTTTTTTTGAGACAGAGTCTCGCTCTGTTGCCCGGGCTAGAGGGAGTGCCATGGCATCAGCCTAGTTCACAGCAACCTCAAACTCCTGGGCTCAAGAGATCCTCCTGCCTCAGCCTCCCGAGTAGCTGGGACTACAGGCATGCGCCACCATGCCCCGCTAATTTTTTTTCTATATATTTTTAGTTGGCCAATTAATTTCTTTTTCTATTTTTAGTAGAGACAGGGTCTCACTCTTGCTCAGGCTGGTTTTGAACTCCTGACCTTGAGCGATCCGCCCGCCTCGGCCTCCCAGAGTGCTAGGATTAGAGGCGTGAGCCACCGCGCCCAGCCTAGAGAGCTTGTCTTAAAAAAAAATTAAAAAAATAAAAATAAAGCAATTGACTTTTGTGACTCTAATGAATTTTTCATTTCAGGTATTATACCTTTTGGCTTCAGGGTTTGTCAGGGATTATTTCTGTGAAATTCTTTTTTTTTTTTTTTTTTTTTTATACAGAGTATCAGTATATCACCCTGGCTAGAATGCAGTGGCATCTTCAAAGCCTACTGAAACCTCAAACTCCTGCGCTCAAGCAATCCTCCTGCCTCAGCCTCCCAAGTACGAGGGACTATAGGCATGCACCACCACTCCTGGCTAATTTTTCTATATTTTGTAGAGATGGGTCTTACTCTTGCTCAGGCTGATCTGAAACTCCTGACCTCAAGCAATTCTCCCACCTGCGACTCCTAGAGTGCTGTGTTACAGGCGTGAGCCATCATGCCCGGCCTCAA
Organism: Lepilemur septentrionalis; assembly: GCA_963573855.1. Classification (NCBI taxonomy): domain Eukaryota; kingdom Metazoa; phylum Chordata; class Mammalia; order Primates; family Lepilemuridae; genus Lepilemur; species Lepilemur septentrionalis. The sequence continues at coordinate 10,562 of CAUYMX010052409.1, read as the reverse complement.
ATTCCCTTTTTCCTGTGAGTGGGCCATACTTGCCTGTTTCTCCATATGCTTTATAATTTTTTGTTGACCCCTGAATGTGCTGAGTATATTGTTGTGGTAACTCTGGAAATCTTATTCTCCCATTCCTCAGGGATTGCTAAATTTTGCTTGTTGAGAGCTAGAGCCACCTATTTGTTATTTTTCCAAACTATTTTTTGCAAAGTATGTGTTCCTTGTGTGTTATAGAAATTTCTGTTATCTTTGTAGTCAGCTAGTGAGTGACTTGACAAAGACTTTCTGGCTTTTAAAAAAAATGCATGGGCCCTTTAAATCTTCTGAAAGATGCCAAGGTAGGGGATGGGAGTGCGGTGGGGAGGGCAGTGCAGGAACTGCATCCAAGAGGGCTGAAACTAAGGCAAGCATCTCAGGGTACCTCCAGACCCACTAAAGTGCACAACCTCAAAATTTTGAAGGGCAGGACTCCCACTGTCTGCCCTGCCACCAGTCGGCTGCTTTTGGAACTGGAGCTGCTATCCCCACAACCATGGTGGGGCTGAGGAATGGGAATGGTGGCTGCTTGACTCACACTATTCTCTTACCAAGGAATAGCAGCCTCTCCCTTCATGTAGTAACCTCCTTGATGTTAAATGACCAGGTTCCAGAGTTCTGAAACAGTTGATTACAATCACTGCTCTTTCCAGCTCCATGGTTGCTTTGATCTAGAAATATACCTCTAGAGCTTCTGACTACACCGTTATGCATGATTTCACTCCACACTGTTTTGATAACTGCAGCTTTGTAGTAAGTTTTTAAATTGGGAATAACTTTTTCTTTTCACTATTTAAAAATTGTTTTGAAACCTTAAGGCAAAAGGCAGAGGCTGACAAGAACGACAAATCTGTGAAGGATCTGGTCATCTTGCTTTATGAAACTGCACTCCTGTCTTCTGGCTTCAGTCTGGAAGATCCCCAGACACACGCTAACAGGATCTACAGGATGATCAAACTTGGTCTGGGTATTGATGAAGACGACCCTACTGCTGACGATACCAATGCTGCTGTGACTGAAGAGATGCCACCTCTTGAAGGAGATGACACATCACGCATGGAAGAAGCAGACTAAGCTCTCATCCTGAAGGATGACTTGTATACATGTTCAATACTTCATTCCCTGCGATAATATATTTTCAAGGATTTTTTTTTTATTTTTAACATTTAAAAAATCTGTATGGCATGATAATAACTACTTTAAAGGGAAGAGAAGATTTCTTTCTAAGTGTGATACTGTGATACTTTAGGCACTAAAGCAGAGCTAGTACGCATTTCTGGTTTCACATTGGCTTATTGTAACAGATCAAGGTAAAATGTTGTATTGTAAGATGTATCTAACCTCTGTTAACTTTGTGGCCTAAAGTGCTTAGCTATCAAGCCAGATTCCTTAGTAGACCAAATCTTTTGTCACTGAGTATTCCAAGATATATCTTGACGTTTAGAAGAAAAGTATTTGTTAAAATGACTTGAATTCATCTTCTAGAATCTACTTTTAAGATTTTTTCATCCCCTTGTAGTTTCTGCATGTACTACTAGTTCTCTAGAAATAAATATATTTAAAGTGAAGAAACTTGATGAAACTCTACACAGGGCTTGTTTTCCAAAGAAAAAGTATTGTTTAGAGGAGCAAAATTATAAGCCCTACCCATATGTGTTGTAAAACTTTGAAAAGTGAGGCTTGTGAATAGAAATGTAGTGCCCGAGTCACAATCCACTTAAAACTTGTAACAAATACAGATAAGTTAAAAAGTTGAAAAAAAAATTGTTTTGGGATGGGCGCAGTGGCTCATGCCTGTAATCCTAGCACTCTGGGAGGCCAAGGCGGGTGGATCGCTCAAAGTCAGGAGTTCAAAACCAGCCTGAGCAACAGCAAGTCCCCGTCTCTACTAAAAAATAGAAAGAAATTAATTGGCTGACTAAAAATACATAGAAAAAATTAGCCGGGCATGGTGGCGCATGCCTGTAGTTCCAGCTACTTGGGAGGCTGAGTCAGGAGGATTGCTGGAGCCCAGGAGTTTGAGGTTGCTGTGAGCTAGGCTGATGCCACGGCACTCTAGCCCGGGCAACAGAGTAAGACTCTGTCTCAAAAACAAAACAAAACAAAACAACACCAAACCTAAAAATTGTTTTGGCTATTTAGGGCCTCTTGCAATTCCATATGAATTTGAGGATCAATCAGCTTTTCTATTTCTTCAAAAGGCCATTGGAATTTTGATAGGGATTATATTGAATCTGTAGATTGCTTGGGGAAATACTGCTATCTTAACAATATTAAGTCCTCCAATCCATGAACACAGGATGTCTTTCTACATATTTAGGTCTGTAATAAGTTCTTTTTTGTTTTTTTTTGTTTTGAGGCAGAGTCTCACTCTGTTGTCCGGGCTAGAGTCCCATGGCGTCAGCCTAGCTCACAGCAACCTCAAACTCCTGGGCTCCAGCAATCCTCCTGACTCAGCCTCCCGAGTAGCTGGAACTACAGGCATGCGGCACCACGCCCAGCTAATTTTTTCTACATATTTTTAGTCAGCCAATTAATTTCTTTCTATTTTTTAGTAGAGACGGGGGTCTCGCTCTTCCTCAGGCTGGTTTTGAACTCCTGACCTTGAGCGATCCACATGCCTCAGCCTCCCAGAGTGGTAGGATTACAGGTGTGAGCCACTGCGCCCAGTCTGTCGTAAGTTCTTTTTTTGGTAACCATCATCCCTATTTCCAAAACTTTTTCAACACCCTATACAGAAACTCTGTGAACATAAAGCAATAACTCATTTCCTCCTTTTAGCTCCTGGTAACCTCTATTCTATTTCTGTCTCTATGAACTTGCTCATTTTAGAGACCTCATATAAGTGGAATCAATACAATAGTTGGTTTTGTGTCTGGCTTATTTCACTTACCTGTCATAAGTTCTTAACCTGTATGTTGATTCATTAGATTCCTCATTACTGGGAGGGAATTGGTGTTTTCGTCCCCACTTTACAGACAAAGAGGTAAGACCACTCAGCTGGTAAGGAGGGTGCTTGCTAGCAGCCAGTCCCTACACTCTTAATCTGATGTTGAACTTCCCCTCACTAAATCTCCCTGGCTCAAGTCACCACCACAGGGGCCAATACCCATAACCAAGAGCATCACCTCCTTTCCATGAAGCCCCGTACTCCTCTAGATTGGCTGAAGAGCAGCTGGGCACCCTCAGCCCGAAGCATTCATTCACTCCCTGTACTAGGCCCATGCTGGGCCCTGGGGAAACATGAACTTCCATTCAATAGAGGGTATGACAAGTTAGTGGGGGTTCACACAGGCCAGGGTTCAAGAAGGGAAGCACTCTGGGAGAAAGTGATGCTGCAGCCAAGACCCAAAGACTAGCAATTTGGCTGGTAGCATTTATAGGTGGGGAGAAAGGGAAGGTAGTGGCCACTGGTTATTTGTTGTGATTGCTGTGAGTTCTCTGTATCAATAGATGTTGGTTTACCCATCACTTTCCCGCTTATGACCTTTGGGCTGTGCCCAGGTTAGAGACTGGAAAAAGCTACAGTGATCTCATTCTTGCTAGAGTCTCCCTGTGCTCTATGAGAGGGCACATGCCTAGGAATGGATCTGCTAGGTCTGCAGCTAGTTGATGTTCCTGCTTTAAAAATTCATGCCACATATTCTGGTTTCTCTTCAGATTGTATAAATCTTTCGCCTTTTAAAAAGTCACGCCAAACCGTTTTCCAAAGTGTTGGTGCAAATTTACACTCTTGGAACCAGGAAAAAGAGATTCTATTTTTTTTATTTTACATGAAAATTTTCCCCCAATCCCTTCTGCACCACCATCCCCCAGTTCCCAACCTGCTTGGCCCAGGCCATACCTAGCTGCAAGTCAGAGGCAGGCAGAAGCTCAAGCTGAGGCTGCCTGAGAAGGCTCAAGCACTTTGGTCCATAGAGATAGTTAACAAGTGACCCTAGTCTCTGAACCAGAAGGAGCCCAGCCACATCTGATCATGACTATACACAGGAGCCTGGAACCAGGAGCAGGCCCTACTGTTAGGAATGATGGGCTGGTCATGTCAGCCCCCAAAGGTAAATCTGGTATGGCAGGGGTGGGGACAGGGTGAGGACAGGAAGAGCACAGTCTCTGGGCATCACTTTCACCCTCACCTGCTTGTTTGCCCTTGCTCCTAGGACTAGTCCTGGAGGAGGAACTATCCCCTAAAAATGGTCTGCCTGGCCAGTCCTTGGCATGTGTCTGGCCACTGCTCAGACTCACTGTTCTCACTACCACAGGAAGGTGTCCAGCTTGGCTTGAGAAGGAGAGTGTACTGTCTTCACTCCTACTCTCTGCCTCGTCTTGGCCTTGGGCTTAATGGGCAGTGGGCGGATCGTGGCTGTGTCAGTCTGGAGGAGATGTCAAGGAAGAGGCTTGGAGAAGGGACTGGAATGCAGGGCAGCAAAGGCTTACAACTGGGCCAAGTGGGGGTGGGCAGCCCTGCTACATTGAGCAAGGCCTGGCTCTGCACACCTGAGGCTACTGGCACTGGCAGGCTGAGGTCTAAGGGTGCAGGTGAGGCATGGTATGGGCTCCACAGCTCAGCTCAGCCCACTACCACAGAAGAAGGATACAGGCTGGATGAATTTTGTCCGACCTCCAAGCCCATCGAAGCCTGTCCTTACCTAGGGCAGAAGGAAGAGATGAGTGTGCCAGGCTGATGGGCTACGGGAATGGCTACCCAGCTCCACCCCTGAAAAGGGTGGCACTTGCCATTGTGGGAAGCTATACTCACCACATCTTTGCTGCGACAGGGCTCTGCTCTGGTCCTCTTGCGCTGTTTCTGGCCCAGTATGGCATTCTGGATGAAAATGGGGAAGGCACCAACCAGTTCCTCATCTGGCTCTCCTGCACAGCGCTGGCCACCCAGTGAGAGCTGGGACTCCTACAGGGGAGATCCCAGAGCCAGACTTGGTGAGCCAGATAACAGCAAAGGAGGGAGGGTAATGGTGGTGGGACAAGATCAGAATCTCTGGTGCCTCACTAGGAGGCAGGAAAGATAATGAATGGAGTCCCAAGGGTGGCCCCGAGGTATCTCAGTTCTGGGCCAAGAGTGAGAAGGCTCTGGCAAAACCCTGACCTCCCAGAAGTCCATCTTCAAGCCCAGTCCTGGCAAGGTTGGATAGTGACTACTTGAGCTTCTTCTGAGACGTCTTTACCTGTTTGGAACATCTGGGTATCTTCTTGGGGATGTTCTGAACAGGAGAGCTACAAGAATGAAACATGAGGACAAGGAGTAGGTAAGCAAGATGTGAGGAGTAGGTGAGCCATGCTCAGCACACACCGCCTGGGGAGTCCACGTGGCATGGCTGCTGATATGGCTATCTTCTAGGCAGGCACTTCAGTGATCCCCACCCCAAGAACAGTTCTGTGAACAGCTAGACAGCCACAGACAGCAGGGTGGTGGAGACAGGGAAGATTGGACCACGTCCAAATCTTGTGGTTTCCACTCAGGGCCAAATTCCAATGCTATTCAAGTCCTTGGGCACCTCACCATGTCCCAGACTCTACGTGGAGCTGGGGAGCCCATCTGATTCACCACTCACAGCAAGAAAACCAGTCATGCCCTGATGGAAGCAGAAGGCATCTACTGAGCTCAGGCCTAGTCCTATCTGCCCAGAGAGGGGGCACTACTTCCACAAGACCCTCGGTAAATTAGCCTCTCAGTAAGGTAATCCACAAAGTACTCTCAGAACACAGGGCCAGGAGGCCATCTTCCTAGAGAATTGTGCAGGTAGGGTCTGGGGCAGAATAGAGCATGGCCCTACGCCTCCGGCCTCCCATTCCCAGCCCCAGAGCTGGACATTGTGTTTCCATCCAATTCCTGGGGACCCTAGCAGCTGGATATCCTCTCCTGGTATTTTCCCGGGTGGGTGGGAGGATGGTGATCTAGGGCTGACTCTGTGGCTCCCCAAGCCATGAGGACAAGAATGGGATCAGGGCCTGCTGACTCTGAACTCCTCTGCTCCTACACCACAGCCTGTGGAGAGGCCATATGATGACCATGGGAAGATTCTCCATTTGCTGTGAGTCTGGCGCTGGGGAGGTTGAGCTGAGTTAGGGGCATCTTGGGCTCCCTCGCTCTCCCAGTAGGCCTTCAAGATGGTGGAAGTGTCTCTAAAAGGCCTAGCATCCTGAAAACCCTAGGTGCCCACCTTCAACCTATACAGGTGAAGAAGAGGCAAGATGAGGAAGCCAGAGTCTGGAACAAGCACTGATAGGCTCCCTGACTACAGCCCACAGGCCCTAGGTTCGTTTCTCATTGCTACTAGGCCTGGCCATGTATTGCATGGGTTGGGAAGTTTGGGAGGGTGGATAGCCCAGCTGGCTTGTTCTCTTGTCCTCGTCTACCTTCACTGTCTAACATCTCAATTTCTTTCTCTCTTATCCAAAGTTTTTAATTAGGAGAAAACCTGCTCAGCCCGATTTCCCTTACCTGAGTAGCATATACCTACATGTACAAATGAGTGTAGTCCTTGTCTCCACAGTGAATCAACTTGGCAGGCCTGGCCAAGGAGACAGATCTACTGTACCTCTAGTACAAGTCCTACCTGCCCCACTATAACTCTGGATAGCTCCTCATGCCTGCCCCTGTGGGCTACCCCCTTGGCTGGTAGAGCCCTGGGCTCCATAGTTTGAGATGGTCCTACCACAAGCATGGGCCTCAGGGGCACAGAATGGAAGAGGAAGTTCAGAGTCCCTGGTGCAGGACTCTGGTAGGCAGGCAGTCAAGTTTTGAGAACAGCAGCCTCAACATCTCTCTAACTCACATTCTAACACCTTTGCTTTGAAGGGTAATGGTGAGGATTAATGAGATAAGAGAAGGGTTTCGCACAGACTGAGTGCTCTGGAGAGGGAAGAAGAGGTAGCTGGAACCAAAGCCACAGCCAAGCCTAGGCAGCCCTCACTGCCCCATCAGCCACTCAGAGCTTTTAGTGCAGGGCCTACAGAGCTGTCTTAGCCATCCCCCTACCAGGCCATGGACAGTGCTATGGACTACTACCCACTGTGACTTCTCCAGGTAGAGCTTCTTGGAGTGGCCATGCTGGGAGCTGGAGGGCCGGGCAGGGGGGGTATCCACATCAAAGGTAGCATTGAGATCAATCTCATCACTGAAGGATGGTGGGCGGAGCTTTGGGTTCAGCATCTCCACAGGGGCTGGGCTGAAGGCAGAGATGGCCTGGTTACTTGGGACCACAGCTGCTGGCCAGAAGGTTGATAGCCCCTCAAGCATCAGAGATAGCTCAGCTCCCATGGTCTGTAGCCCACTCTTGACTGAGGGCCACTCACTAAGAAAGCCCTAATCTCTACAGAATAAATCATTTGGCTCAGTCCTTTACACAGTCATGGGACCAGTGAAAGGCTGGAAGACAAGGAAGGAAGCAAGCGAAAACCCAGACAAAAACCAAATGTATAAACAAAAGACTGCTGCCTTTGACCATGTAGCCTCATTTCTCAGAATGCAGTGCAAGGAGCCAGTCAGAGATGTCACTACAGGCTGATGTAGAGGGAAGTCCTCCGTCCTTCCCCCTGTGATGTTGCTACTTATCACAGCAAATGGTACCATATTAGAAACCATCAAAATAACTCCGGTAGGGGGCTAAAACTTCCATAAATTGAATATGATATAGGTATTAAAGTAGTGTTTCTGGAGAGCAAATATAGTTCTAGACCAGCCTGGGCAAAATAGCAAAACCTGTATCCACGAAAAAATGAAAAATAAAAAGAGGAGACAGATCAGAAGGGAGCTATCTGCACTGAAGTGGGTGGGTAAGCAACCCAGAAAGCCTGGACTATTTCTGCCTTTCCCTGGCCAGGCCCCTGGAAGCTCTACTTTCGTACTCACTTGCAAGTAGAAATGAAGGCTGCACAAACACACCTCAAACCAACTCCATGTTGATTGCTTTTCTTCCCTCTCTGGGAACCAAAGCATAAAGCAGCAGCCAAGGATTACTTACGCCAACTTTTTTGCAGTATCCATTTGCCAACCCTAGCAAGTCCAGACTCAGGTTAAGAAAGGTTAGGAACTCAAGAGGCAGGCAGGGTCTAGCTGAGTACACCCATTTTACCCTCCAGGTGGCTCAAGTAAGGCCTTCTTACTACTATCCCCTCAGGCCTTGTCCAGTGCTGCCCAAGACACATGCTCAGCCTTGGCTCAAGCCAAGCCAGTCTTCTTCACTCGCATCTCTTGGTCATCCACAACACTAAACTCAAGACTCAAGAGGTTCTCACAGTGCCTCCCCTCAGCCCTCCCCGCCACATCTGATTCATATGGACACATTTCTTGTTCTTTCCAACTGTTCCCAGTATCATCTTCTTCCTATGTGAGCTTGAAGCCTAGTTCCCTTCTTGCCAGGGATCCACTTTCTTTCCTTCCCACCTTCTGTCTATCCTACAAGGAAGAACCCAGGGCCCAGTGGCCTCTCTTTTCCTGATTGAGAGCCTGGATAACAGCCCTCCTGAGTGATACTATCACCCTTGGGACACCTACCTATGGCCAATTTACAAGGCTTCATGCTAGAGGTCTCAGGAAGTAGGGCAAGACACTCCAAGTTCCCTTTATTAAAACAGAGGAAAGGCACACTCATTACCTGTGTGGCAGGGGCTCAGTTAATATCTTCTCTTTTTATTTTTTCATATATGTGGGTTTCACTATTTTGCGCAGGCTGCTCTAGAACTCCTGGCCTCAAGTGATCCTCCTACCTCAGTCTCCTGAAGTGCTGATTACAGCTGTGAACCACCACTTCCAGCCAGGAGCTCCTCTATGAACTCATGGATCCCTGGTAGCCTTATCCTAAGCAATGGCCTCCCGAACTCCATCCAACCCAGAGGGCAGGGGCCCTTAAGGCCCAAGTGAGAGGACTTCCTAACATCCCCTCTATAGTTGGGGGTGGTGGCTAAGTCCTCCCTAAAATGACAGGTGTGAAAGGTGATGCTACTGCAACAAAATGGAAAGGGTAACCACCCCAGAGATTTCCACAAAATTCTGGGAGAGAGAGCACGACTAAGGGACAGGAGACTGAAACAGCAGCCAGAACCCACAAGGAGGGAGTTGCAAATGCAAGGAAGGACCTTATAGAAGCATTAAGCAGCCCTGAAAACTAAGGCACAGACAGCAGCCTTCAGTGATATCCTAGGAAAACGTTTTATACTCCCTGCCTTGAGGCAGCTAGCGTTCTAAAGGTACTCAGCTCAATCATGTCTCCCAATCAGGCTGCTACCCTGAGCTAAGAAATAGAAGAGATTTTCCCAAAGACAATAAGCAAACCATGTACAGTGACCTAGGGCAGCCAATATTGGACCTGACAGTAAAGCCTTCTGCATTCTGGGTTCAGGTAAGAACTTCCAGCATGATGCCAGCTCACTGCACACTTCCTGCAAACCCAGCCCACATACGTTGCATTCCCAAGCAGCAAAGGACCACCAGACATGGGAAGGGAGCCCAAGAGAAAGGCCCTGATGTACAAATATTGACTCTGAGACAAGCAGAAATGTGAGACCTTAAAACAAGAATGCTATGTTTTACAAAAGGTGTACTCACAGAGCAAGAAAGAACACTTGCAAATTTAAAATATGATTACTGGCCGGGCGCGGTGGCTCATGCCTGTAATCCTAGCACTCTGGGAGGCCGAGGCAGGCGGATCATGCAAGGTCAGGAGTTCAAAACCAGCCTGAGCAAGAGTGAAACCCTGTCTCTACTAAAAATAGAAAGAAATTACTTGGAAAATTAAAAATATATAGAAAAAATTAGCCGGGCATGGTGGCGCATGCCTGTAATCCCAGCTACTCGGGAGGCTGAAGCAGAAGGATTGCTTGAGCCCAGGAGTCTGAGGTTGCTGTGAGCTAGGCTGACGCCACGGCACTCTAGCCCGGGGAGCAGAGTGAGACTCTGTCTCAAAAAAAAAAATTAAAAAATTAAAAAAATAAGGCCGGGCGCGGTCGCTCATGCCTGTAATCCTAGCACTCTGGGAGGCCGAGGCGGGCAGATCGCTCAAGGTCAGGAGTTTGAAACCAGCCTGAGCAAGAGCGAGACCCCATCTCTACTATAAATAGAAAGAAATTAATTGGACAACTAAAAATATATAGAAAAAATTAGCCGGGCATGGTGGCGCATGCCTATAGTCCCAGCTACTTGGGAGGCTGAGGCAGGAGGATCACTTGAGCCCAGGAGTTTGAGGTTGCTGTGAGCTAGGCTGACGCCACGGCACTCACTCTAGCCCGGGCAGCGGAGTGAGAGACTCTGTCTCAAAAAATAAATAAATAAATAAATAAAAATTAAAAAAAAAAAAAGAAATTAGCTTGACAACTAAAAGTATATATATAATTATATATATAATATATATAAGTATATATATATATAATTAGCCAGGCATGGTGGCTCATGCCTGTAGTCCCAGCTACTCAGGAGGCGGAGGCAGAAGTATTGCTTGAGCCCAGGAGTTTGAGGTTGCTGTGAGCTAGGCTGACGCCACGGCACTCACTCTAGCCCGGGCAGCGGAGTGAGAGACTCTGTC
>CAUYMX010052406.1:0-38042 GCA_963573855.1 Lepilemur septentrionalis | reverse complement strand
ATCCATGAATCTGGACTTTCTCCTCAGTCCCTCCAGACTTCTGGCCACCACAAAACGGGAACCCCATTTTTGTCTGTATTATCTTTGCTCCAGTCTGATAGTCTAGATTGTGCTGGAGAGAGTAATGCCTCGCCGGCTTTTTCCTTCACCCAGGACTTGGAAAGTTCTTGTTTGCTGGACCAAAAGGAGGGAGAGAGGGATTCTGCCAGGAAAAAGGAATGGCTTCATGGATCTAAGAAGAACTATCAGGGCATGGAGGAACACATCAAACCACCTAGGGACAAACGCTGTCAGCCCTTGGACAAGACAAAATTGGAAAAGAAGGAGTCTGCCAAAGAAAACCGGCAGGCTCCTGTCCTTCAAACTTACAGGGAATCCTAGAGTGGAAAAAACACAGAATCAGTGAAACAAGGCCCTTGTCCTGTTTCTATGTTTTCCTGGGATGGTGAAAAGGACAAGGACTCCTGGAGTCAGCTTTTCACTGAAGATACTCAAGGCCAGCAAGTCATTGCCCACAACACTAGAACTCCTTTCCAAGAGGTAACCAGTAACTGGAATCGGGGCGTAGGGCAGTTTCCTAACAGCCCTTGGCCTCAGTATCAGCATGGGCTGACACAGTTAAATCTGCAGCCTGATTCACTCTTTACTCAGGACTCTGAAGGTAACCAAGTTATCAGGCACCAATTCTAAATGTTTTTATGAGAGTTGTTAAAAGTACCTTGAAATGGCAGATATGAAAGGAATTATCTTATAGTTGGGGATGGAGGGGGTAGTAGAGTGAGTGAGTTTGTTTAGGTGGGGAGGAGGGATGGGATGAAGCTATTGTCATTATTGAGCTTTTTCTCTGTGTAAATAAAGCAGGTGGGGCCATTGTGAAGACAGTGTGATTGGCATGCTGACTTTCTCTTAAGAAGGTGACTAGTAAATTCCCTGAAGGAGTCTTTGATGAGCGCTGAGAAGGTAGGATGAGTATTTATCCCTCCACTGAAGAGCTTGTTACTCAGCCTGCAGAGCCACCTCTTTGCTCTTTCAATTGCCTGACTGGGACTTTGCTTCTTGTGTTTGTGTTCTTTTAATCTCTGGTTGTAATCTTACCCACTCAGCCTATGGTTGGGAGGATTATCCCTGACCCCCTTTTGAATAAGGCAAATCTCCCCACAACCCAAGTGTGGGGGAGCAAGTAGAGAGAGAGGTAGAATGGTGGTAGTTATTTTATGTTTGTGGTAACCATAGCATTTTAAATTTATGTGCTCTATGTTTAAATATCTCTCCCTAAGTTATTCTTTTTCCACAAGGTGGGAGGGAATCCCCTTTGTAAAGCTATGATTCCAAGTAAATGTTTCTAAAGCTGGCTCCGGTGATAATTAAAACGTTACCAATTTTATTTTTGAAAAAATAACATTTTAATAGTATATGCCGTCATTGCCCTGGGTCTGATCTGAACATGAGTCTGGTCTGACCTATGTTCTACCCAAGGCATTATCCTTGGCAGTTTCTCCTTGGCAGGTGTGGTATCTAAGAGGCTTAAAAAACCTCTAGGCGGCAAATTTGCAGGTTATAGGATAGAACTGTTTTTTTTTTTTTTTTAAGAGTTTAGGGCAAAAATCTGTACAGAAAGGGGGAAGGAAGAAACTCCTTAGGGAAGTTTTCTCTTATAAGGTCAGGACCTTATAAGGAAAGAGGAGAAACCAGAAGTCTATTTTAAAAAGTTTCTAAAATTAAGAGGAATCCTATACCCCTGAGGGATACTGGGTAATCACAACTCAAGAGATGGACACAGCATATGCATTCTCTCTCCAAATCCTTCCTTTAATGTCAGGTAGTACTTCAACCCAAACACACACAGTATACATACCATACAGCAAGGGACCTGAGGGGATCTGAGTCATGCATGGTGTGGTAGGTACAAACCTTGGCCCAACCCAAAGCAGTCAGGGGCCTGGAAGAAAGACAGTATGTTCTTTCCCCTCCCTGTTTCTCTCTCCTACCAGGCTTAAACTTAAGTCCATGGAAGAGAAAGTTTTTAATCAGTGGAACTGATGAGACCCCAAGGTCTTGGAGGGTAGATTTGGTTGTTCAGTATTATAAAATATGTTTAAGAACAAAACAGCCCAGGCCTCCCAACGCAGCCCAAGTGTTGGCTGGTTCAGTGGCCCAACCTTTACATCTAGACAGGGAAGGGGGGAGGGTGATTGCAGGGCATTGGTGTAGGTTTATGATGAAGCAGCATTAAGATTTTCCCTGCCCTGTGAACATGTACACAAACATCTATAGCCCCTTAAGCTCTATCCGGCTCTGCTGTAAGGAAGCCACTGAGAGTGAGTGACAGCTGGGCACAAAGTGTCCAATGAGACCAGTTATGGGGTCTAATGTAGTGAAGTCATTCATTTAGGACCATTTTCACACAGGGATGAGGAAAAACCAGAAACTTCTGTCTTACCCTTTAAAACTGAGATACTCCATTCTATATGATTACCTGTAAAAATCACAGGCCTTAGCTTCTGCTAGGCTTTGAAGTATGGGAAACATATAATCCAGCTCTTCTCTTTCAGTCCAAGCTCTAGCTTGTCAGCAAGACTGTTGTAGAAGATTTCTCATTGAGAGGCAGAAACATCTGCGGTGAGGAAGGCAGCTATTAAAGGAATTCCAGGAGCATGAGACTGAGTTTGCAGGGCCTGAGTGTTGTCAGTTTCCTTTTCTACTGGTATCTTCTTCTTTCAGAGCAAACTTCCTCCTTAGAACCTCAGAGATAAGCACAGCAGGGTCTTCCTCCTTCAATAAACTCCGGTTCCTGGAGACACAATAATAGCAGCTTATCTTTATTGAGTACTTACTCTGTCCCGGGCAGTGTTCCGAGTCTTTGCATAGGTTATCTCACTGAATCCTTACAATACTCTTAGGAGGTAGGTGCTATTACAATTCCCTTTTACAGATGAGGAAACCAAAACAGAGAGGGTATACAATTTGCCCAAAGTCACTAGTCACTCAGCAAGTAAATGGTGAATCCAGAGTTTGAAACCAAACTAGTTGGTTCTAGATCTCCTCCCTTAACAAATGCTTTACTGTTTTTGGAAATGGCTATAAAGCAAGGGCAAAGTAAACAACCATCAATCTGTTAGGAGTTGGTCTCTGATGGCTAAGCTTTTGCCCCTATCTTAGTAGCATTTCCCCAGTCAGCAGGGGAGGTGACTGATGACTCTTGGCCATTCTAACCCTTAATAGTTCTGGGGAAAACATATGTTAAGGATTTCCTACTACCCTGTCTCCCGCTCAGGGGAGCTGAAAGATTTTTTTAATAAGAGATCCAGAATTATAGCCAAATATTCAGAACAAAAAGGAACTCGAGGGAAAAAACCCAACGCTGTGGGGGTAGTCTCAAATTACCTGATACACCATATATAAGAGGGTCATGAACACCTGTAAAATAGATGCTTGAAATTCTAGTGAACTTACATACATACATCCCCATGAAGGTGTTTTACGGGTCATTAGGCAAGATATAGGGCCAAGGTTATCGATTAAACCTTGAAAGCAAAAACAAGAGGAATTGCCTTTGGTCTGTTACATTTCTGAATCTATGCTGACTGGGCTACTTTCCCATTCTTAGTCATCAACCCAGCTCCTTCCAGTCCCAGGACACAAGTGAGAAGAAGGGGTTAGCAACAACGGTCTTGGATATAATTTGGTCCAAGAGGCTAATAAGAGAAAGTTTGAGAGTCCATCTATAAAATATTGTGACTCGAAGAGAATTCAGGGAAGATCAAAAGCAGCAGCAACTGAGTTTGGGAATATGGGAGACCAAAGAGCTGCAGGTCAGTATGACCAACCTGGTTAGGGCCAGAGAAAGAAGGTAAGAATGACTTCCTAAGGGAGGTAGCCACTTAGTCTGGTCTAGTTTTCAGTGGGAAATGGGGCCCAGGAAACAAAAATGGATCCTTGCAGAGTATGTAATGTTCCCTTCAATAGGAACTTCATCAACTCAGGAGAAAAATTTCACCTCCCAGTACCTAGAACAGCTCTGTATTTGTATTAACAAACACAACTGCACACCCTGGGCACTGGCCATCAAGGTCTAGATCTCAAACTTAAACGCCCAAACCTACATTTGAACAAGCTCCTCTGCTGAGTCCTTTACAGCTGCTCAAGTCACACTTGGAGAAACACTATGCAAGGGGGTGACTCCCTGAGCCTTCGCTGCTAAATGAGTTTTTCAAGGTATTACCCAAATTCCCTCGTATGCCATCAGAAAAATTTAGAGCTTCACTCCTTGGGAATTCTGTTTTAGTAAGTTTAAGGTATATTTTTCACAAATCTGAGCAATTCTGATAAGCAGCTAGGTTTAGGAACTACCCATGAGTCTCAAAAGCCTTGTTCTCAAATCCCTGAATTTACAGGGTTTGTTTGCATAAATGGACCACTGTATTTTAAAGCAGACAGAAACTCCCAACTTTATGAAATTCTCCTACAAAAAGTCTACCAATTTGAGATACCAAAACACATGTCATGCAACCCCCTACTCTGAAAGGTGGAACATGGGGACACCATCAATAGCAGTATGAGAACTGAAGCGGTAAAGCCACCTGAGGACAAAAGTTGGACTGGATGAGCCTTCTTGTAAAATCCCTACTAATCTAATTTGGTTGGGGTGACCCAACTCAACCAATGTAAAATGTTGCTCTTTCCTCAAACCTGGGCCCCCCCGGCACTAGCAGCAGGTAGTCAGCAAGCTTTGACAACAATGTAACATGGCTACTACTGAGGACTTACTATGTAAGTATGTTGTATTAGATCACTGGCCACAGGCAACTTAAAGAATAAATAGACCACCAGACTTTATCAGATACTTACAGATCTTGGCTCTGTTTCATCCGGTGAAAGTCCTTCAGGATACCCATCATGTCTGCAAAGCTGCTGGCTTTGGACAGAGAGATGCAGTCATCCTCTTCAGACGAGCTGCAGGTAGTTTTGTGTTCTGGTTTGCAACATTCAGGGCTGGCAGAACAAAGCAGGGGGACTGATGGAAGCTCAGGTACCTCTACCTCTGTCTCCTCGGTGATGTCACTAATGACAAAGGAAGTTGTAGAGTGGAATGAGGATCCAAAACAAGGTAAGGGAGAAGAGACATTTGAACTTCCTGGAGATAAGAAATCTGGCGTTAATGAAGCCGAAGCTGAAAGAGAAAACAATAGGCATGGATGGACATTGGGACTAGTACACAATAGCAATATTTTCTCCCCACAGCACTGTCTACCGAATATTCATTTCCTGGGCTGATACCATGACATTTTGCAACAGCTAGGATAGTATCTTTAGCCACTACACTTCTCATTCAGGGGCTCAGAAAGATACAGAAGCACTGGACTTTTCCAGTGTTCCAGGAGGGCAGAAAAACCCAGCTCATAAGGGCCTTGGCTCCTAAAAGCTCCCTTTCCACAGTAGGCAATGCAGTGACAGCCCTGTCTTAGGCTGGAGCAGTAGTGACAGAGTTAAGGCCTGATTTGTCCTTTTCTCTAACTGGGCTAGTGCTTTTGACTATGCTCCCTTGAATCTTGCTATCTATGAACTAGAACAAGTGTTCTAAGCAAAACTAGAATGGTAACAAAGTTCTCAGTTCCTGAAATTTTGTTTCCTGAATTTTAGTGGGGAGAATTTCCTCACTTTCTGAAGTTTAAAAAGCATTCTGATTTTTCATAAACTACTTCTGCTTCTCTCTTCAATGACAAAAAAAAAGTAGCTAAGAAGTATAAATGGAAAATTTAAGTGCAATTCTTCCGTAAAACTTCCATGTGAGAGAATTAAATACAGGAAGATTTCAAAGAGAACACCATGGTTTTCATGTGCTCTACCAACTGATAAGTTTGGAAGCTATTATATGACTTTAAGTCAATGAGGATGGAGGGAATATGAGAATAAACCCTGAGCATCTTGGAAGAGATCCACCTGCTGGCTGTCCATGCCTCTGGTCAAGGCAGGCTCCCATCAATTTCCAGTGGTTCCACCTTAACTGCAGATAGAAAGCTGGAGGGATAGAGAGGTGATCTCTGGTAGAAAGGACAAGGAAAGGGAAGATAGGTGTTTATAGGGAATATGTCTCTTAGTAATAGTGGTGGTGGTGGTGGTGAATACTTATTTTTCACATTGAAAAGGAAAGCTGCTTTAGGCTTATGGAAGGTGTGATCTTAAAGACAATTGGAAGAGGGTGTTGGTTTTTGTGGCTGAGGGAGGGAATCTGCCTGAAGCCATAGGTTAAGTGAAGATTTTGTTCCTAACCAAACCATTCAGCCCAAAATGGCCCGTAGAAACCATCCAAGAGACATGACAGGCTAGCCAAACCTCAGGACAACCTCAGAGGACTGGACCTAAGTCCCTCTAAACCAGGGACCACCATTTTCCTTATCCTTATTCTTCCCAAAAGCCAGGGGTAAAGGGACACCATGCTAAACTCTGGCCCTGGCTCAGGGGCTCCTACCTGCATCAGCTGCTACTATCTTGGCGATCTGGCTGCGCAGGTGACTCAGTTCATCTTGCAACTCAGTGGTGCGGCTTAGGGCTGGCAGGGCTGGCTTCTTTAAGGCCAGGAGCCTCTCCTCTGACCCACGCAGGTTGGGCACTGAGGCATTACGCTGCATGACAATCAGGGGGCTGGGCTTCCAGGTATGCCTCAGGGGGCGTGTATCACTCCTGGACCAGGGAAAGACAATTATGTTGGTCAGAGACAACTGACCACTGCACCCCTCTAAAATTCCTTCCCCTGACTCCTATAGTAAGACACTCAGGTTATGCGTCCCTCTGAGCCCACAGCTTTCATTCCTATTGTCCTTGGCCTCTCACAAGCACCCTCCTTGCTGCCTGCCACCTATTCTGGGAGGAAGCTCCCCATTCCCCAGCAGACTGGCTGCTGCCTCAGCTACCTGACCCGGGCATATGTCTCCTCTTCATCCGCAGCAATCCAGGCAATGTCAGCCAAGGTAGGGACTGGAGGCACATCTCTTAAACACAGGTCAGAGATGTTGGGCAGAGTCTACAGGGAAGCAAAATTCATCAACAAACATTTACTGACACCATAATGAGCCAATCAGAAACTGTATAATACATAGGAGGGCAACTTAATCCAGCACTGGGTGTCAGGAAAGCTTCCTAGAGGGGAGCAGAAGGTGGTTCCTGGTCAGAAACAGATCGAATAAGAGGCCAGATGCACAAGAGTCTATAGGATTACAAATAATTCAGGGTCTTCAGTGGGACTGGCCTCAGTTACCTTTTAATGGAGATGGCCCCTGTCTAAAACCACCATGCCCTCTGGTGAGAATACATGTGCAAAGTCATCAACAACCTGTTACAGCAACAGGAAATTTCTCCTGACTAGCTGTTTATAACACCTTTATAGCTAATTGGGATCTACATTATTACAGGAATGTTGTTTTAAGCAAACCTGATAATTTGAATATAGATAAAAGAAATGATTAATTATACAAAAGGAACCATAATAGGATTTCTTAAAATAGCCCTCAACCCAAATGAACAACCAAGGAATAGAAATGCTGAATAAATGACACTGTGTTAATTGAAAAATTAGGAGGATTCAATCATACATTGACTGTGATTACAACAAAGTGAAAAACATGCATCCAGACAAAGAAAGGAACTATATTAGGACATTAACAGTTACTTTGTAATGACTGTGATTATAGGTAATTATTTTCCTCTTCTAGTTTCCATAATTTTTTATATGATTAAATTTTAAAAATAAGTAAGATTCCCTTAAATAACATTTAACATAACCTAATTTACAGCAGAAATCTAGGGTTAATAAAAAGTTAATAAATGCACACCTACACACAAGTTAAATTCATCTGTTTCTGCTACAAATTGGTAGCTGGATCAGGGGTCAATAGGTTTTGCATTTAGTAGGGAACCTGGGACTCACAGTAGTTAAGTGATACTCCAAGGTCACACAGAGGAGGACTTCCACTAGCCCAAGAGCTACTGCTAAGATGGGCCACTTAGGAGAAGCCTCCATTTGCTTTTCTGGACTGGATCTGAATGTTCCTTTACTCTTGGCAACTAAACGAGTTAACACCTACAAAGTACTTAGCACAGTGCCTGATACAGTATGTGCTCAGTGAATGTCAGCTAGTATTACAACTACTACTCACATATACTCCTGGCTCTGTGGGAACCTGTGCCCTTGATTATCACTGTTTCTGACAATCTGGGCCAAAGGACTGGAGAGGGTACAGCTGAGTGTGGGGGCAACCTCCATGGAGTCAGTCACATTCCCTAGCCATCTTTCCCTTTGTTTTTGATGCTCCTTAGGCAGTTAGGACCACATCCTACCCAGTCCCTTTAGGCAATTCTGGATAACTGGCGATCTGGGTCATAGGACAGCTCTCCCCAACACACACTTCCAGACCCATTCCTGACTCTAAAACCAACCGTGACATCTTTTAACTCTAGATGCAGTTCCTACACATACTTTGCAGTTTAGCATCTGATAGTCAAATTCAGCTCATTCATTTCTGTTTCTACCTGAGTGCACGTCCTTTCATGCACATATTTCTCTCTCCTTTGTGTAGACACACAGAAGTATTTCTTTGTGTCCCAGCTCCCTAAATGCGGACACCTTAACCACCTAGCCTGGAGCTAGTGCTTAACCATTAGTTCCTAGGGGGAAGCAGCTGGGACTAATAAATGCTACTTAGTTTTCCATTAAAAAGGATCTCAAGGCCAGGCTTGGTGGCTCACAACTGTAATCCTAGCACTCTGGGAGGCCAAGGCGGGTGGATCGCTCAAGGTCAGGAGTTCGAAACCAGCTTGAGCAAGAGCGAGACCCCTGTCTCTACTAAAAAGAGAAAGAAATTAATTGGCCAACTAAAAATAGAAGAAATTAGCCGGGCATGGTGGCACATGCCTGTAGTCCCAGCTACTTGGGAGGCTGAGGCAGGAAGCTCGCTTGAGCCCAGAAGTTTGAGGTTGCTGTAAGCTAGGCTGATGCCACAGCACTCTAGCCCAGGCAACAGTGAGACTCTGTCTCAAAAAAATAAAAAGCAGGGCAGTCTCAGAGACTTGGGCCGGGCAGGAATCTCTGCTGGGCACTGGGTGCTAAAGGATCCCTAGACACAGGTAAAACTGAAGTAGCCCAGTAAACGAGTAGCCAGATTGGCCAGAAAGAGAAGGCGAGGAATTATGGCCTTGGAGAAACACTAAAAATAGCAGCTAGGTGACCAACTCTTAGGGCTGGTGACAAAAACTAGAGTTTAACTCAAGAGTCACAACACTCAGTGTCCCAGGTGGTGACCTGCCAGGTTGCAAGAGCACAGACAAAACTAGTGTGGAGATCTGGTTCAGCAAGGGCCTTTGGCCTGCTCTGATAAACTGGACTGCTACAGCCTGATGAAATCAATTAGAGGCAACAAAGATGCAGGATTATTAATTTGTGAGCAAACTGGAAATATGACTTGTGGTCACAGGTTTATATGTAATCAGGAGGGCACAGTGACCAGGATCCATTATAAGCACTTAAATATTTCTTGACAAAAAGAAAAAGTGACCAGGAAACAACTTGCCTGGGCAATGTCAAGGGGTCCAGGGCACAGAAGCAGCACTATCCCTCCATACTCTGAGCCTCTACTCTCCTTGCCCTTCCAGCATACTCACCTCAAAAGATGCCCGGGGACAGGGTTTCAGGGGTAGGTTTGTCCCGATTCTTCTCACAACACTTCGTGCAGCCCCATGTGGCTTGTTTTGCCAGATTGGGATAGTCTAGAGCAAAGAGAGACAAAGACAGCTATAACCTGAGAGGCAGTGAGTCCAACTACTATCCTCCAGGGAAGCTTACTTCCCTAACTAGGGACAGGACACTGGTTGGGGGCGGGGGTAAGCCAAGTCTCAACTGAGGGCAGGTTCCCCAGTTGCCAGCCTTCATGTTGGCCAGCCACCCAAGGGGACACCTGCTGCTACTAAGGCAGTCAGTGTTGGCAGGGCCTAGTGAAAGGGTGAGGAATTAGGTAGGTGTAGGGATCCTTCAGGTTTTTCTCCCCCGTTTGTACAAAAAGGCTGAAATACACCAACTCCTAAAGTGCCCCAAGGTCATAGTTGGTTCTTTCTGTGGGGAGAGGGTGGAAGGGCAGCCTGCTCCAATTCCAGGCGTCCAGGGAAGGGAAGAACTAACTGGAGAGTTCAGAACCTCATAGGAACACTTCAGCTGGACCAACCTTCCCCACCATACCCTTGCCCTGGGAATGCCCCTTACTTACCACACTGGCTTCCATTCCTGACATTTCAACCAGCTTCTGCACTTGAAGGACAAGGCAGTTGCAGCTTGGGGAGGCGAGAGGTGTGACTCCTTCATATCAGGCCATCTAGAGGAACACCAGCTTTCCCTTCCTGTGAAACAATCCCCACAGTGGGGACTCAATGGTTACCATACAAGCCCCACAAAACCAGGCCCTGCAGAGCCATGACTAACACGAAGTGTTCTCTGATGTTTCACTGGGGAGAAAAACAGCCCAAGAGGCTGCCTTCACCCAACATTGGCTTTGCCCCGTCCAGACCCTTAAAGGTTCTGTTTCAGACTTGCTGGGTGAGTGTGGCCAGCCCAGGGAGCCTTCATGGGTCCTAAGGTTTCCTGAGGCAAAATTTCTAAAGACGTGAACAGTACCCTTTGGTAGCTACAAAGCTCATGGGAGAGCCAAACTGTAGATACCCTCCAAGCTCAGGATTCATTCTTGAAGATAAGATGTAAATGCCACCCAGCCTAGCACTGCTGGGCCCCTGCAAGGAGAGATCAGAGAGAACAAGAGAATAGCAGCTCATGCCATTTTCAGTCTACTGGGCTACAAGGAAAAAGAGTCAAAAATTTTTATCCTGGCTCAGCCACTGACTGGCTTTTTGAATGTTGGTTTCTCCATCTATAAAAAGCGGACAAGCAAAGCTGCCATTCTAGGTTACCTTAAGGGTCAGTGGATGAAATGGGGGATTTTGAAGTGCTTAATGAACTGTTAAAACATGATACAGATGGGTCTATCACTCCTGACTAATCTTCACAATTGCCCTTGCATGGTGAACAGATGCAGTCAGTGAGCTATTCCCTTGTTCATCAAACACCAACAATACCCACTTGTGCCAGGCCTTGTGCTAGGCACGGTGGAGGCTATGGGAGGAGTAAGACAGAGTCATCCTCTCAAGGAACGCACAATCCACAGAAAGATAAGGCAGAAATACAAAATCCCAGAAATGGCTGAATATCACTACATCTAGAGTTATACGCCTAGAAAGGGACACTAGGCAGGTGGCCAGATGAGTTCAGCCCTCTGACTCCAAGGCCCTGTTGTAAGTTTAGAGGGAGTAGGAAGGGAAGAAAAACAGGAGCAGGAGCACAGGTCCAGCACAGGCAGGTGAGGGGTATGTAAAGAGGAGCAGAGTATGATACGGCTATAAGAGTACACTGGGGGTCAAGTCATGAGAGCTAGGAATGCCCGGGTGGGAAGTCACTGGGGAGCTCTAGGCAGGCTCTGAACAGGGCAGGGACTGGACTGACAAAGCAGCTCTTTCTGGAGATCTCCCTTGGAGAGTCTCTTTTCCACCCCTGGGAGAGTTAGGTGTCACTTTATGATGCACATAGGGAAAGGAAGCTGGAGAGAGGAAGCTTATGACCATTGTCTAAGATCATGCAGTGGTCATGCCAGTGGAAGGCACCTAAAGTCTGCTCTTGCATGGGCTCCATCTTCTCACCTCAGTTCAAACCTTTTATCAAAGTCCCTCTGTGTGCCAGGCTCTATGCTAAACATCAGTGCCGGCCACAAGTTCCACATCACAGCGGTACCCTGGGTTCCTCACTTTGGTCTTTACAGCCACCTCCTGTCCAACCCTACTTCCAAAGACTCAGTTGGTCCTAACGTTCACAGAACACCAGAGGGATCTTCCCCAATCACATTGCTAATCATATTGCTCATTTATTTAAAACTGGCTTGCTAGTGCCAACGGGATAAAATCTAGATTCCTCAACATGGCCCGCAGGGCCCTCCACAATCAGGCTCATTTTCTCCGCCCTCTCTAGGCCAAACTCACTGCAGCCAAAGCCCCCGCTGTGCCCCTTGCCCTCCGCCCTCCAGCCCCCAACACACCCCCTCTGAGCTCTCGTCCACACTGTTCCCTCTGCTTGAAACGCCGCACCGCCTTCACCGCGCTCATTCTTCACCGTCGCACAGAGCTCACTCGGCTCGGGCATCTCCTCCCTTCCCTGTGGCAGGGTCAGGTACTGGGCTCCCACAGCACTCCGCCTTTCCCTCAGAGCCCTCTCCCCAGGTAACTCTGCCACCTGCCCTTAATTAATTAATTCGCACGTAAACGTGTCGAATTAAGAAATGGAGGGGGACACCAACTTAGCTATGAACACCCCCCCAGCCTTCACCAGAGAAGGCTCTTCCCGCAGTTCGCTGGCAGCACTGGCGGTTCTCACCGCCCCTGCGCTCCCACAGCCCCCAGACGACGCGGTTGTCACGATGTTTACTCGCGTCTCCCTTAGGGCCTGCGAGCTCCTCCAGCGCTGGCCTCGTCGCAGCACCGCAGGTGCCGGCGCTCCACGGAGGCCGCGGCGCTCAGTGAAACTCTGCCGAGTGCACTAGCGGCCGGGGACCCGCGCCGACGGTCTCTCCGCGAGGGACCAGGCCGCCGCGCGACCCTGGCCCCGGACGCGCCTCCCCTCCCCCGCAACAGCCGACGCGACCGGGCCAAGGTCGGTCAAGTCCTCGCCGCCTGCCCGGCGGCCCTGGAGCCACAGGCCCAGGATCCGTGAGCGCGGGAGCCTCCGAGCCGGGGCCGAGTCTCAGAAGGAGCGGCAGGGCAGCCCGGCCTGTCGAGCAGCGAGGCCGAAACGAGAAGCCTCTGGGTCTGGCCCGGTCACCGTTTGCTGGGTGACTTGGATGAGCAGTTACCCCTCGGGGACTCAGTTTCTCCCCCGGCAAATGAGGCAGACAACAGCAGCTCCCGCGTCAACAGGAGCCGCGGGCTCCGCACAGCGCCTAGCACCGAGGCCTTGCGTGAAGCCGGGCCAGAAGACCGCGCTACCGCCTCCCTAGTGACCCTAGAGCCTTTCTCACCTCAGACTCCGGCTCCGGCTTCTCTCACCTCACAGCCCCTCCTACCACGGTAGGGCCGCCCAACCTCAGCCGCCCTCACTTCCGCTGACCCGCCCCCCGGAAGCGATCCTTTGCAGCTGCGCACCGAGCCGCGGCCCCGCGCGCCCTCGGGAAGCGGGATTGGCTAGGGGGCGGGGCGCGCAGGCCGCTGAATGGGCGGGGCCCTGGCGGCCCGCCCAGATCCTGCCGAGGACACGCCCCCTCTGAGAACACGCCCCTACGGAGGGCCGCACCCCTGAGAAGAGTTGACTGCGCTCGGAGATGCGCCAGGCCGGATTCGTCTTGTCCTCCGCTTGTTGCTCTCCGCGTTTAGTCCCATCCGGCTTCTACAAGCTGAGGTCTGATTGTGTTGACGGCTCAGCCCCTAAAACATGCAACGTCCTCTGCCCTCACCCCTACTGCAAACTTCTGAATCCAAACCCTGGTGTTCAAGCCGCGCCTCTGGCGCTGACCTTGCCTCCTCTCGCCAGGGTCCGCTTCGCAGTCCTGCTTCCCAGCCAAGGCCCTCTACAAGTCTCTCTCCAGCAACAATTGGCAGAATGGGCCTCTTGCCCCTCTGACTCCTGTAAGGACGGCCTTGCTGAAATAACAGGAAAATATCTAATCCCGTAATTTTCTCATAACAGCTAAAAATCAATCTTGAGCTCTCCCTACTCATTGCTGTTTCTGTCCCAAACTAGCAGACAACCTGCTGGGACTGTTTTCACAAACACCTGAAAAGAGCCCGGAAAGGAAATGTGAACCTTTCTCCTTACATTCACCAGCTCACAGCCTTTACAATCTGTTTCTGTAGCCTCAAGGTCACATCCCCTGTGATAGGCCTGAGTACCTTTCAGAGATAACCCAGTCTCCAGGAACAGAAGAAACAAAAAAGAGGGACAACTTGACGTCTCTCAACTGCCTGCTAATTACTTCACGACAATTACTATTTTTCTCTTTGTCCCCATAAAAGCAGCAAGCCACTTGGCCTCGATGCGGCATCTCCCTTCTCTTTCTTTGGGATGCCACACCATCTCTCTGCTGTCTTCCATCCTTCTCTCTCTCTCATTATCTCTGTCCTTCTAAAGGATAAAATTAATTTTACTTATGTATCTTAATCTCTGTGTGAGAAATCTTTCCCCACCTGCGTGGTGAGCACCTACCAGGTTTTCCACCCTAACAACTCCTGCCCTCCAGTGCTTTGTAGCTTTCTTCTATTTTAGCTTCTCTCTCTCTCTCTCTCTCTCTCTCTCTCTCTCTCTCTCTCTCTCACACACACACACACACACACACGCCAAGTATAGTCAGCAAATTTGTTGATTAGATGGGCAGCTTTGGTGGGCAAGGCCGCAGAGGCAGTGTGGGAGACAGCCACATTCCTTCCAGGCTCACTAACCCGCTCAAACCCTCACTGTCCTGGTCTCCATGGCATCCAGTTCCTGGGTCACATTTCCTCCTCCACCCTCTGCACAGGCTCAGGCTGGGCTTGGCTCTCAGTGTTAGGGTGGAAAGCCTAGTAGGTGCTCATGGCGCGGGTAGAGAAAGATTTCTCACTCAGAGATTAAGATATAAAAGTAAAATTTATTTTATCCTTTAGAAGGACAGAGAGAATGAGAGAGAGAAGTGGGGGGGAAGATATCTGAGAGAGAGATGGCGTGGCAGCCCAAAGAAAGAGAAGGCAGCTGATTTTAAGGGGGATGAAGAGAAAAAAAATAGGGCTTCTATCAGCTGTCAGCTGATAACAAAAGCCAGGGGCAGCAGGTAGATAACAAAACTGCAAGGATGTCAAATTCCAAAAGTTGGTTTCCTGCCTTCCTTGCAGAGTCACAGGAGCTGTGACTCTGTCCTCTTGAGATGTGGTTGAGGCTGTAGCTTCTTCTGCTGTTTACTCAGGAACTCTGTAAAAGCAGACTCAAAAAAAAATTTATTTTTTGAAAGAGACTTATGTCCCTTTTCCATGAGAAGTTGTGCAAACCAGAACCCCTGCAGGTACCTGTTAGTGAGAGGATTGATCTTTAACCACTACTGGGGAAATTGTAGGATTAGGTATTTGCCTATGTGGAATTCGGTATTTTCCTGTTGTTTTTGCAAGGCTGCCCCTTTCACCCAGGCTGCAGTTCCTTGGGCCCCAAGCCTGCAACCCCTATCTGCCAGGGACAGGGCTGGCTTCATGGGTGAACAGCCGCCCTATGCAGTCGCAGTGGGCCCTATGCTTGTAGGAACCCTGCACTTGGTTTAATGCTCTGCTGTTGCCCTCCTGAAATTATGAATACTTTTTTTTTTTTTTTTTTTTGAGACAGAGTCTCACTCTGTTGCCCGGGCTAGAGTGAGTGCCGTGGCATCAGCCTAGCTCACAGCAACCTCAAACTCCTGGGCTCCAGTGATCCTTCTGCCTCAGCCTTCCGAGTAGCTGGGACTACAGGCATGTACCACCATGCCCGGCTAATTTTTTACATATATTTTTAGTTGGCCAATTAATTTCTTTCTATTTATAGTACAGACGGGGGTCTCGCTCTTGCTCAGGCTGGTCTTGAACTCCTGACCTTGAGCTATTCACCCGCCTCAGCCTCCCAGAGTGCTAGGATTACAGGCATGAGCCACTGCGCCCAGCCATGAATACTTTTTTAACAAGGGGTCCTGCATTTTCATTTTGCACTGCACCCTGCAAATTACGTAGCTGGTTCTGGCCAGAGACCTCAGAGGTCATTCACCCTGATCCCCTCCATATTTCAAATGATGCAGGTTGACTTCCAGGTCTAGCTCTTTCTAGGATGGCAAATTATGCTTTAATCATTACTTCACCCTCCTGGGCAATGGCAGACCATGGAATCTACACCAGCTATCTTTGCCGGGTGAGGATGCAGGAAGGAGAATGGAGCCCCCTAACCTGGGGATTTACTCCCCCTCCTGAGCCAATAATGGCTTGATACAAGGTACAAAAAGCTGGTTCACCTCTGCAGTGTGGTTTATGCCCCTGAGTCCTTCCCCTGTGGATCAGGCCAAGGATAGGCTGAGACTCTGTCCCTGCTCAGCATTTTTCCTTTCCCTTTTCTGCTTCAATCCTTCTTTTACAGGTTTTACTTGAAGAGCATTTCCTAAAAAAAAAACAAAAAAACAAAATCACCTCAAGCCCGTCTCAGGCTCTGCTTCTAAGATGTGGGTTTAGCTTTAGGCTCTTTCTCAACAGGGAATACCAGAGTCTCAAAATACAAAGTACCACCACTTGGTCTATTGCAAACTTATTTTGGGCAAGTCACTCAAGCCCTCTAGTGACAAATAATGTAGTCCCCAGAAGCATTCCAGCTCCAACCTGCCCCACCAAACTCCCTTGTCCATCTGCCAAGCCTATCCCAACGGGGGAGAGAGAGACCACAGGACAGAACTGAACCACATCCCACTCAAAGGAAAAGCACTTAGAACCACTCTAGTCTTTTTAATTTTATTATAGGACATGTTAGGGACAGGGGAAGGAAGTGGCAGAGCGGTGACAAGAGGGCAGCCTTGAGACATGGTGGGGGCCAGGCAGAGGCATCAGAGGAAGATGCGTTCAGAAAACCCAAGCAATCGGCGCCTTGCATGGACTGATGTGGCGTCACCCCTCACTCCTCTGGAGCGACAGCAGAGGCTGGCTGGGGCAGGGAGGCTCAGGGCACGGGCTCCCAAGCCTGACCAGATGGCGCAGGCTTGTGGGAGGCTCGGTGCCTTCCCGCTTGCAAGGGGCACGGAAGCACTGTCCCCAGCAGGACACAGAACTGGCCACTCGCTGGCTCACGCCCCCTGGGTCTGGAGATCAGAGGGGAACGAGACGCTCCAGTTCAAGCTTTCTTTTCCACCCCAGGAAGACAGGCAGGGAGAGGGGTGGGGGTGCAGTGCCAAACACAACACCCCCAAGTCAAGGCACAGGCTTGGGAGTCACATGTGGGCTTGAATCTCGACTCCCCCACTCTGAGTGACCTCGGGCAAGCCACTTCACTTCCCTGAGGCTCAAGTTTCTTCATCTGCAAAATGGGAGCAATGAACTGCATCCCCGTCACAGGTTCGTTGTGGGGACCAAGTAAGAAAACACACGTGGCATTAGAAGGTCCTCGGACAGAGAGATGGCACGTGACGACTGGCTGCTCTCATACTTGATACAAAATTAAGAACCAGCCTGGCGTGAGGAAGGCTCAGGGGACGTTCCCACAGCAGGCAGGGGAACTCAGCAGGTGGGAGGCCTGGCGAGCACCAGCACCTGGCCACCTTCCTCCCTCCTCTGCGGGGAGCCCCAGCGGGGTGAGGGGCCGGGGATTACGGGGTGTCGGGGGCAGCCTGACTCCAGGCCTTAATGAAGGAAGTCCAAGGGCACCTCATGGAGGACGGGGTCAAGCTACCCTGAGTACACCGGGGTACACTGACCCTCTGAGGACTATTTTTAAAAAGCTGGAAGAGGAGAAGAGGGGAATACTTCTTCCCATGGGGCAACTGCAAGGACATCAAGCTGTGTCCATCTAGGATTTCAGACCCAGCCGTCATGGGGCTGCTGCCGGGGGAAGCCATGGTCCCCTTCTTTCTCCTCAGCACAGGCGTTATAAAAATACCTACAAACTGCGAGAAAGGCCACGTAAAAACACTTTTCTGCATGTATAAAAAAGAGACTGGCCGTGGTCAGTGGCTCTGGATGTGGACCAAAGCCCAGGAGTGCCTGAGGAGAGTCAGCGGCCACCCACTGTGCGCAGCTGGTCTGGGGCACCCCGGGCGCCAGGGATGCTGTGTTCTTTGGCTGGGCGGTCCTCCCGTGAGTTGGGGTCCAGGATAGGCAGTGGGAGTGCCCTGGCCCTGGGCCTCAGGGACCCTCGGTGGACCCCCTTGCTAAAGGTGGAGGCTGCTTTACAGCGCACTGCCCCAGACCGCCGGCCCCCAGCAAGTCCTGAACTCGGCACTGGGTCCCAGCACTGGGTGAGTGGGAAGCAGCGTGACCTCCGCTTCTGAAGGAGGGTCTGCCCAGAGCCTCCAGAAGGCTGTCACCAGCGGACACTGACCCCAGCTGGGGACATCAGGCATAGGAGGGCAGCCTGGGTACAGCCAGGAAAGAAGGCTCTAGACAAACAGGAGTGTTGCCCTGGCAGCCCAGCCCCCTGGCCAGGGCTTCTTGATGTTTTGGGCAGGGGGCAAAAGCAAGGAGAGAGCGGTGGCCCTGTGTTCCCAGCCCACTCCTCTCTCCTGCTCTTCACCTCACAAGGGCCTGGCCTATGTGACTGGCCAGGTGATGTCCAAGGAGATCACCAAGGCTCCAATTTGGGATGGGGTCCCAAGCAGCTCCTGGAGCCAGATAATTAGGAAAGGCTGATGGTGGCAGCCAGGGCTAGAGGTTGATCCACTCGGTCAGCCCAGGCCCCCCCCCCCCGGCTACCACCACCACGGCAAAGCTAGGATGGCCACCCTCAGTTGATCTTGGACTCCACAAGGCAGCCTATGAGTGGGGTGGGGGGCGGGCAGAGTCTGAAGCGTGACATGGGCCGCGGACTACTCTGGCTCTGGGCCGTGAGGGCCTGTCCATGTCACCCTCAGACAAGCTGTCTAGGGCTGGAGCAGGGGCAGGCCGCGCCGGAGGCCCTCCTTCAAGAACTGCATGTAGGTGGCCGTGGATGGGTCTTCAAAGGTGGACGAGAAGCTGAAGACGTTGTTCTCGACATCCTCAGGCTTCACGGAGGTGATATCCAGGAAGTAGTTGGCGTTGATATGGTGGACCTGGGAGAAGGGCTGGGTGAGGGGAGTGGGGTAGGGGTCCCCCAGGCTCCCTGTGCCCTCTGCCCTCTGCTCTGCAGCTGCTCGTGCTGTCTCGGGAGAAGCAGCTCTCGAGGATTGGCGTCCTTGCTCTGAGGCAGGTGACAGGTAGGCGGTGCTGCCATGAATGCTCACCAGATCCCGACCCCAGGGCTGCCTCTGGGGCCCTCTGACTCAGGAGCTCCTCCCCACCTTGTCCACTAGGCAGAAATCTAACTCCTTCCAACATCCTTTTCCGTTACCCCTCTGCCCCCCAAAATGACTTCTCTCTCCTCTGTTCCTGTGACCCCTAAACATTTTGACTTCTGTCAAAGTGCCTGCACACGACGGCCTGATCCCTGTCCATCCCCGCTTCAGTAGCGAGCTCCTTAGGGCAGAGCTGCGTCTCTATCTTTGTGCAAAGAGCCTGGCACCAAGCAAGTGCCCAGGACAGGAACAGATGAGTGGATGAGCAAACGCCCAACAGGCAAGCGGGGGACTGCATGTCAGACGAGTCCCCAGGCAGAGTCCTGTCTGCCCATCTCCGTGACCCCAGGTCCCGGGCTGGCTCGAGCACGGAGCCAGTGGAGGTGAGTGGCCCTGCCCTCCAGGCCGCTCTTCCCGGCTCCCCAACACCGTGTCATCACCCTGAGCCCGGGACAGCAGAAGCCATCCTCTGCACAAGCCCTCGCTGGGCACCTCTCCGGCGCCAGCCCCAGCTCCCGCTCCTGGACTGCTCCCACCCTGGGACCCTGAGGTAGGTGCCACCCTCCTACAGCCCCGAGTCCCACACTAACCACGCCTTGCCACCTAAGGATAAGGGGCAGCTGTGATCAGAAGAGCAGATCTGAGGCTCATGGGCAGGCCTAGGTTCAAAACCAGCTGCACTTCTTAATGGTCTGATACTTTTGCCAAGTCTGAACCTTTTTGAGTCCCATGTCCCTTGTTTGTAAAGTGGGCCTTTGTGATCATCCAGCTCCCAAAGCTGCTGAGGCCCTAGTGAGTGGCATGTAAGGGGCCCATAAGGAGAGATGGGGTCTTGAACCCTGGTCCTCTCTGTCCCAAGGCCCAGTTCCTCCCTCTCCTTCCATCCCAGGGCTGGCTGCGATGTTCCGAGGTAAGCCTTCCCTTCCGGGCCACATTTCTGTCCACGGGGCCTGTCTGTGTCATGTGGGGATGTGTGGGCCGTGCTACGGGACGACACTCACTGTTGCACAGTCCCCAAGCACAGCTCCCACATCACGATTTCTATTTATAGATGCGATAACCGACCGAGGCGCAACCCGGTTAGGAGACCAGCTGGGGACTTCACAGCCAGGAAATGTCACAGCAGAGCCGAAGGCCGGCTTGGCGGCATGTGCAGGCCTGGCTTGCTGCTCCAGGGCTGCGGTGCCTGGCCTGGGGGGGGGGTCCGGTGGGGGTGCCTACCACAGTGCCATTGGGCAGGCAGATCATCATCTCCACGGGGAAGCTGTACTTCTCCAGGTGCAGGCCGGCCAGCTTCTTATGGGACACGTTCTCCTGGTTGTTCTGCGGGGACAGTTGGCACACTCCTGATGCCTCGGCCCCCGCACTGTTCTGGGTCTCCCGCAGGACGGTTCGTGCCCACCTGCCCACTCACCTGCAGGTCCTCCAGCTCCTTCACCAGGGACCAGGTGCTGATGAAGCTCTCATTAAGGAGGGCGAGGATGGGCGAACTTTCCAGGACGGTCTCCCGGAGAGTCCGCCCCGAACCTGTTCAGGGAGAGGACAAAACCAGAAGGGTGAGGAGCCCCCACACGTCTTACTAGGAATTTCAAGCAGCAGTCATCTTGCTCTGGGTAAACCTCCTGGGCTAGAGAATGGTCTCTGCGCCCAGGTGGAATAACAGAGTCAAAGAACTTGCCATAGAGTAGGTGCTGAATAGATGGTAGCTGAAATGAGTATCCATAATATTCTGGCATCCTGGGCTGAGATTTGGGGTAGGGGTTCTATCCGTCCCAGGGACTTCTTAAATCCACTGAACTCTCTGTGCCCCAAGGCCTTTGCACAGACTGTTCCTCTACCCAGAATACTCTTCCTCCTGTCACATGACAAACTCCTATTCATCCTTCAAAGTCTCAGCTTAAATATCACTTTCTCCAGGAAGACTTCCCTGACCCCCCAGTTGTACACTCTTGTTCCACTCTGGGCTCGTACTTATTCATTTGATGTCTGCCTTCTGTACTATATTGGGTGCTTCCTGAGGGCAGGGACCCTTCTGGCATCCCTCCTCTCTGTGCACACCAGCGCCTGGCTTCCCACTACACAGAAGGTTTGTTGATTGACTGGGAGAGGACAGGGGCATTGTTTTACTCACCTTTGTACCCACTGCTGGACACCCAAAGAACTCTGCATTTAGCTGGTTTTTGGTGAATTTTCCCAATAAGGTCATGCAATCCCAGGCTCTGGCACTGTTTTGTTTTTTTGTTTTCATTTTTATTAAAATTATTTTAAGTAGCCATGCCAAGAATGTTGGCACTATTTTCTCTCTCACTTGTGGATAGCAGGGTACCAGGGCACCAGCAGAGTACCAGGTCCTTTTGTGGCCATGAGGGAAGTATGTTACCCACTTTTACTGTGGACAAAACTGAGGCTCAGGGAGGGGAAATCACTTGGTCCAGGTTACCAAGTTGGAAAGGGCTGAGTTTGAACCCAGTCTTCCAGGGCCATTTCTTCTGCATCCAGTAGCTTCCTCTGGGCTCAGCACAGAAACCCAAGACCCCACCCCACACCCCTGCCCTGAGTGGTCCCAAGTCTGTCATGGCTCCAACAGGACAGTCCTGTTGGTCTCAGAGCCTCCCGTACCCCACAAGGTGTGGCATCTCCCCCTTTGCCCTCAGAACTGGTCGGGCCCCTCACCTCAGCAGGACTGGTCGTCCAGGGCCCCCCACAGCAGGATTGAGTGCACCAGCTTGTTCTCAGCCTGGGCTCGGTCGAAGGCCTCGGCGAACGGCAGGTAGGTGACCTGGGGCCAAGCCGAGACAGAGTGAAGCTACTGTGCGCGGCTGGGTCCCACTTGGGCCATGAGTGTGTGGCGAGTCTGTGTGTGTGTTGGTACATGTTTGTGTGTGTGTTTGTATGTTTCAGTGTGTGTGTGTGTGCGCATGTATGTGAAGGGGGTAACGCTGAGCCAGGGGACACCTCCTCCAAGCGCTGGATGGCAGAGGGGAGGACCAGTGGGCACAGGCTGCAGCAGCCGTGGTGGCAAGCCCTGCACGTGCTCGGCACCTGTGCCCACCTGCTGCTCCACAGCCCCGGCCTCAGCCCCCAGAGCCCAGCTCTGGCCGTCTCCCCTGCCCGGCCTTACCTTCTTGAAGGGATACATGGCCACCTCCAGGCGCCGGGCGGCCTCCTCCCAGCTCAGCTCCTGCTGCCACTTGATCTCCTCAAACACAAACTGGAGCGGCTCACCCGAGGGCAGGCGGCTGTCGATCATGTTCCCATCTTCATCCAGGATCATGGAGGGCACCGAGGGGCCCGTGGCCTCCAACTCCATCTGGGCCAGAGGTCAGCGGGGAGGGATGTCTCAGACAGGCAAGAAGCATCACAGGGTCCTGAGGGAACCTCGAGGATACCCACTCATTGTAGAGGTGGGGGCCCAGGGAAGGGTAGGGCCCTGCAGCTGGGCCTACCTGGGTGAGAACTACCTGCGTGCTCACCTGGGGAATGTAGCCGATGTCCACCTCCATGTTGCTGCTTTCACTGGCCCCGTACAGCCACTCCATGTCCACATTCAGGGACCTGGGGACAGCCAGGGCAGAGCGGCATCATCATCAAGGCCATTAACCATGTCAGACTTTATCTTCCTTGGCACACACAAATGTCCCCATTCTATGGATGAGAACACCGAGGCTTTGCAGGGTAAATCCACGTTCTCAGAGCCACAGGGATTCTGGCTGCAGAGCCCAGGCTCTCACCCCTCCCCAAGCTGCCTCTTCTAATGCACTGGAACCACCTCGCCCTCCACTGGCCCCGCCCCTTCCAGTTCACAAAGGGCTGTCACAGCCGCTCTGACATACTGCCCACAACCCTTTGAGGCAGAGAGATGGTCAGTGCCTCGCTGCAGGACACAGAGTGGGGCACTGGGAGTGAAAGCCGGGCACTGTTGTCCCTGCATCCTCCTCCGCTCCCTCTCCAGCCTCCAGAATAGCAGGAGTCTGGCCTGATCAGTGCAATCTGTAGATCCGCCACACGGGGGAGCCCCAGGACTGACAACCACTCATGGCCACTGCAGGCAAAGCAGGGCAGGCGTGCCGGGTACCCTCAGAGCGGGTGGGCAGTCTGCCCGGCCTCAGACACAGGACAGGAGCAGCCAGTCCCAGGGCTAGTCGTTGCCTCCCTCCTGTCCTATACAGTCTAGGGGCCCCTCCCCATCTCCCAACCCAACAACCCTGGGTGGGAGGCAGGCGTGCCCTTCTCTCCCCAGGCAACAGGACCATCATCCCCTCCTGCTCTGTGAGTGAAACAGGCCAGGAGTTAGTCTCCCATCTGGCAGATGGAGAAACTGAGGCCCAGGGAGGAGGGCCAGGGCTTTGCCCACAGCCATGCAGCCCATTGGTGCCATGGCTGAGACTTAACAATGGGCCTCCTGGCTCCCAGCCCAGGTCTTGGCCCTGTACAGGGGTCACTCAGGCCTGCTAGGTGGCCACTTGTTATCAGGGAAGAATCTGGAAAAATGTGAAGCCAGAGCCTCCTGGGTTCCCTGCTCTGCTGACAGGTGGCTAACCCTGAGCAGGTGAGGCAGACAGGCAGGTGGCAAGTGCTGAACTGTCCCAGAAGCCCCTCCAGGGCTTCATGGCCATGGAGGGCCTACTCTCCAGCCTTTGCGTGTGCTGTTCCCTCTGCCTGGCTAAACCCTCTCAATCCCAGGTCTCTGCTTAGATGCCACTTTCTCCAGGAAGCCTTCCTGGACCCTGACCAGCTGGGTCCCTGCCCACCTGCTGGCATCCTCTCGGCACGAGCAGGCTGTGGGTATGTCTGTCTGGGGTCTGTCAGCAGGATGAAGTCGGGAGGCAGCAAGCTTCAGGGAGGGACAGCTGGCTGCTCACTGGCTCCCAGGCACGGAGGGAGGGCCAGGCCCACAGAGTGCCTGGGAAATGCTGGCTGGATGGTGGGTGACCCCCTCAGCCCGCCCTATGCTGCCTGCTCCTAGGTAAGCTCCCAGCTGGCTCTGGGGGCCCCTACTTCTCAGCTCTTGGAGTTGGGGACAGGACACACTGTGGCAGGGTGCTGAGGCTGGGCCAGGCCGAAGTTTTTACCTGTGGTTGGGTACGAAAAGCCGGAAGTCACGGATGTGGGTGGCATCTTTGGAGAGGATGATGTGGCCAGTGAACTGGCCAGGGGAGAACCAAAAGGGGAAGTCAGGTGGCTCGCTGAGCTGGAACTCGGCGTGGATCCTGCAGGGAAGGGCATCTGCTGGGCCAGAGCCGCCACCGTCTCCCCCAGAGCCTGGGGATCCTTGGCCAGACTCCCGAATGGGGGCAAGGGCAGGGGAGGAAGGGGTGCGTGGGCCGGGGAGCAGGCACAGGGCCCCCCAAATGCGGCTCATCCTTCAAGCCCAGCTCACGCCTTGCTTTGACCCTCCCCTGAGTTCCCACAGCTTCTAGCCAGTGTGCGTGACCCAGAGTCCCTGCCCCTTTCTGTGTGGATGACACAATCACAGCCACCAGCCCCCTGCAAAGCACAGCTTTTCTCTCTGAATTCTCATGTGCCCTAGGGGGATACCCTGATGAGGAAACCGAGGCTGAGAGAGCCAAAGCCGCTTGCCCGAGACCACAGGCCGGGAAGTTGCAGAGTTGGAGGCCTCAAGCTGGGCCCTCCCTCCCAGTGCCGTGCCCTCTGTGCTGCCCTGAAGTCCCAGGCCCAGCTGCAGGGACCCTCACCGGAACATCACGGTGTAGTAGAAGTTGCTGATGGCTGTCAGGCAGGCCACGGCCCCCTGAGGGGCAAAGCGAGTCTTCACGAAGGGCCGAGGGTGGAACATACTCAGGAGCCGGTGGATGATGACCTGGGGGACAGAGTGCAGACGGGGCTGGCTTGCTGGGCCCCGCGGAGCCTGGGGGCGGTGCATGTCTAGGGCGAGGTAAGACAGCAGGTGGGGCCGGCCTGGCACTGGGGTCCAGGCGCAGACAGGGAGGGGCCCTCCTGGGCTGGAGCAGAGGCCTCGGGTCCCATCATGTTGCCCTCACCTCCTTGCCCTTGGGTGGCGGCGGGTAGAAGCGGTTGTTGGACAAATAGCCAGTGAAGACACTCAGCTCACTGGGGACGATCCACCAGGGCTCGCCCAGCTCCTGGCCTGGTGGGGGAAGGAAGGGCTGGAAGTGGCGGGCGGCGAACACTGCACTTGGCGAGGCTGCGGTCGTCCAGTTGCGGAGGCCGGACAGGACGAGGCGGGAGACCTGGGGTGGGGAAAGCCGAAGCTCTGGGGCACCGAGAACCACGACTCTGGGGTCCCCTGTCCCATGTGTGGGTAGAGGTCTCCCTTGAGCCCTGAGCCGGCCCACAGGCCAAGGAAGCAGAGGGACCCTGGAGAGGCTCTTGCCCTGGTGACAGCCACAAGCTTGGAAACATCTTGCCAGACAGTGGCTCATCTCACCCTCTCCAGCCCCAGCCCAAGAAGCAGATCCTGCCCACCCCGGTGCAGTGTCCCCCCAGAGCAGCTCACTACAGGGCAGGGAGCTGAGGGAGGAGGCCGGGGGCCACCTAGGACTGGGGGCGGGTGGAGCTCTGGGCCTCACATGGTCCTGCCTCCATCCTTGGCTTAGCCGGCAGCCCAACCGCAATGCTGCCCCGAGATGCTGCCCCGGCTCCCTCGCCCCTCCTCCAGCCTTGCGCTCCGCCCCCAACCCCCCCTCTTAGTCTGCCCGCGGGGCCAATGTCCCACTGGTAAGCTCCAGAGTCTGGGTCTGGAACGGAGTCTGGAGAAGGGGGGCAGGTAATCATGTTGTGGGTGAAGTTTCTAGGGTCAAGGATGAGACCACAGAAGTGGGGAAGGACGGCCACCCCCAGAGAGGGCCCTGCCTCAGGTGTAGCTGGCCCCGCACTGGCCAGGCACTGTGGGCTCATGGCCCTCCCTCAGCCCATGTCCTCGCCCGTGACCACCTCGCCTCTGTCTGGTGAGCTGATGGGCAGGAGGGACGGGGCTCAGAAACCGTGGGGGTGTCCAGGTTCTGTGCCCTTCCCTGCCTCCATGGGGCAGGAGCTGAGGCTTGGTGGGAGGTGGGAGGAAGGGTGTGAGGATGTAACAGGCAGGCTCAGAGCCCAGCCTGCCCACCCTGCTGGGTCCCGCTCACAGGCTGCCACCCTTGCAGGGCAGCTGCAGGAGGGCCAGGGCCGGCAGTGCTGATCCTGCCCTGACCCCTGTGAGTGCACATGTGCCCGGGCACCTGCCCACACTGTTCCTGCTGCTCCGTGCAGGACTCCTCTGCTCAGACAGGCCCGTCACCGCCCAACCCATCTCCATCCCAGACCTTCTGTGGAAGGTCAAACCTGAGTTTCCAACCACTTACTGGACTCTCCCCCGGACGTCCCCCGGGGACCTCAACTTCAACATGTCCAAACTGACCTCACTCTCTCTCCACCAGGCACCCCCACACATCTGGGCAAGTGGCCTGTCGTGTACCGGGTCACCAGCCAGAAGCCGAGTCCTCCCTGACTCCTTCCCCTCCCCCACTTCCCATCGGCAGCCCCGCCCCACCCTTCCTTTCCTGCCCTGCCCTTCCTTGGCCGGCATCCTCCAAGTAGCCCATGCCTCCAGCACCATTGCCCTGCTCTGGGAACTGCTCTTTCTGCCTCCCACTTCTCCCTTGCTACCCGCCA
Organism: Lepilemur septentrionalis; assembly: GCA_963573855.1. Classification (NCBI taxonomy): domain Eukaryota; kingdom Metazoa; phylum Chordata; class Mammalia; order Primates; family Lepilemuridae; genus Lepilemur; species Lepilemur septentrionalis. The sequence goes on along the minus strand of CAUYMX010052406.1, from coordinate 11,346 downwards.
CCCCCGCTGCCAGCCCAGGAAGCCCAGATCTGATGAGGAAACTCTTCTTTAAAACTCTGCGATGGTATCCTGCTGCGGAGCAAGGGCCAACGGCAGGCAGCTTCTCTCCCAGCCCCACTGACAGCGATGCCCCTGCACGCATCCCGCGTGACCAGGGTCCAGCAAACCAGTAGTCTGGCCTCACTCACTGGCCTGGCACTTCCTGCCTTCAGGCCTGTGTTCGTGTGAAGTGGCCTTTCGGCTGAGGTATGGACCAGGCAAAGAGAGACAGCCCCTGGCAGAGGGAACAGCATGAGAGAAGGCTCCTGGCGGGAAGATAGCAGCGGTTTGGAAGGAGGGCAGGCTGTCTGACATGATCGGGACAGGGAAGCCGAAAGGAGAGGGCAGGAGAGCGCACAAGGCAGGCAGGGTCTCGGTGCCTTTGTTCCTGATGGGCTGCAGACCTTCCCCACAGGGGTTGGCGCTGGGGGTAGGGGGGTGGCTGGCAAGGATAGCATTTGCACACCTCCTACCCTCACCTCCTCAGGATCCTTTTTCATTCTACAGTCCCCGCCAGGGACCAAATCTCAGGTCTAGCTCATCAGAGTTCAGCCAGAGGCCTGGAGGAAAGGTAGCCATGCAGAGAGTCACGCTTGTCACAGGTGGGGCAGCCGCATTCACAGAGTCTCCCCAACCCTTGCATTTCCCCCCTTCAGAACCACCCTAGCCCTGCGGTCAGCCCGGCTGAGCCCCCCTTGCCCTGCAGCCTGTCAGATGCCACTCCCTCCAGGAAGCCATCCCAGATCCCATCTGGGGTGAGGCTGACGCTTCTCTCTCCTGCTTCCCCGCAGACTGTGAGCCTGGACGGCAGGGATGGGCTCACACCCACGTGGACCCCAGGGCCTGGCCTTGGCCCGGCTCAATGGGCACAGAGAGGACAGCAGACAGAGAAAGGACAGAGGAACAGAGCACAGACCCACCCTCAGGGGGCCAGTGCTCAAAGGTGATCCTGGGGTCTGTGGGCCCACCCACAGGCTACCCCACTCCGAACTCACCCCGAGGAAGCCATCTTTGCTCTTGGTCATGGTCTCCAGGAGCAGAGGCTGGAATCGGGCTTCTATGGTGAGCGTCTCCTCACTGGGATCAGGCGGCAGCCCCTCCTCCTCGTAGCTGGCTGCAGGTGTTGACCCTGTGAGACACAGATTACTAGAGAGGCCCTGCCCCTGCCCCCTGCCCCGTGGCTGCAGGCCCTCCCCTTTCTCAGGACATCCACACCAGCTGGTGATTAAGGGAGCCAGGCTTGGAGCCCAGGCAATGGCTAACAATCACCAAAAGAACAACCAGTGTATCACATTTTAGTTTTGCAGTAGCCCTGGGAGGCAGATGACAACATTATTACCAACTCATTTTATTAAAGGAGAAAGTGGAGGCTCAGAGAAGTGACATCACTTCCCGAGGGTCACACAGCTAGGTAGTGGGGAGAGTCAGGATTCAAACCCAGGCCTGTTTCACTCTACACCCATGATTAACTATGACCCTACCTGGGTCTCCCGGGACTGAGAGGGACTCAGTCAAGGGAATCAGAATAATGAACCAAAGCAAGAAGCGTACTCAGGCTGTCTGCGGTGTCACAGAGCGCGGGTTTGGGAGAGAGGAGACCCGCTTGTCTCTGCTTTTCTGGGTAGCTCTTTGCCCCGTCTGTATAGGAAGGGGCTGGCTGAATTTGATGCCTCAGATCTTTTCCTGCTCAGAAATCTGACAATCTGTCGTCTTTCAAGTGTGGAGGTAGTCATTGTGAAGGTTTAAGGGAGAAATGAAGCCCATTTCAAAAGGGATGACTAATAGGCACCGATAACAGAACAAAGCGGTAGGTCTTGTCCTGTCTGCCCCCCACGGCAGGGTCCTGTGCAGAGACGACGCCTGGCGTGTGTAGACTCGCTGGCTGGCGTGCTGAATGGATGCATTAGAAGCAGCTCTCAACCAGGGTGTCCTCAGAATCACCCAGGATGGCTCTTTAAACTACAGATGCCCAGAACCCTCCACAGACCTACTGAATCGGAATCTTAAAGGACCAGAGTCAGGAAACTGCCCTTTATTTAATTAGTGCTCCATAGCCACTCCCAGGCAAATCCTTGTTCTAAAGATTTGCTGTTATTTCTGCATGTGTAAGTCGATGCAGGAAGACTTCTAAGACACCACTCTGGGAATCGGAGAGGAAGGGGGCAACAGGAATGTGCTGAGTTATAAGTCTGCCTTGCCTATTCAATTATGTTACCGATATTACAGATAATTAATAATAATACCCAACATTTTATAGCCCTTTGGCTTTCTAATAAAAAGTTTTATTTCTTGACTTACAGGTAACATTTGCTCAACACAGGCAATTTGTAAAATGTTTAAGGCACAAGGCAGAAAATTAAACACATTCATAACTCTACCAAATGGAACTGTTTGCCTCTATTTCCTGCTTGGATATGACTTCCCCCCTCTTTGATTTCTCAAAACTTGGTCCACTTTTGCACTCATAGCCTCGAGGTAATAAAGGGATTCTTTTCCTCTGCTGGAGAAAAAGATTTATGTGAAAAAAATATAAAGTGCCCTGAAGCCCAGCAGGCTTTGCTAACATGTCATTAGGAGGGAACTCTCGGTCTCTGGCCATAAAAGCACACAGAGGCGGCTGCGCTAATGTGCAGACAAGTGTATGCAAATGAGAGGTAAGAGCTAAGCCACAGGGGATGACCTGTTTATCCACCCATCTGCTCTCCTGACACAACTGCCTGCCACCGAGAGAGACAGAGACGCTGACACACATGGATACATATCTCTCCAGCGGATTAGCATTTTTCACCTGACCTTCCTTCTCTAGCAGCGACTACAGGTCAGTGGGTTACCCACCCCACCCCTGAAACACAGAAGGCCCATAACCCTCTTTGTGCTTACACAGTGGAGAGCAGCTGGCCTCTCCCCTTGCCCTTCCCATGTATTGACTGACTTGTGCCACACAAACTGCGTAACAAGTAGGTGCCCGAGAGCATAAGTTCAAGAATGTCACCACAAGTAGGAGGGAAATGGACACAGAGTTGCGGGGGAGGGGTGGGGTGGAGGGGACAGTAAGAGAAGCATTTTATAATTCATTAGAATGTTTCACACCCTCCTCTTTACCAAAACACAAAAAAAACACTGATCACAACTAGGCAAAATGAATAGCAACAACGGGTAAGGGCCGGTGTGCTGGCTCACACCTATAATAGTAGCACTTTGGGAGGCCAAGGTGGGAGGATGGCTTGAGGCCAGGAGTTCAAAACCAGCCTGGGCAATAGCAAGACCCCATTTCTACAAAAAATTTTTAAAATTAGCTGGGTGTGGCCGCCCCTGGTGGCTCAAGCCTGTAATCCTAGCACTCTGGGAGGCCAAGGCGGGTGGATTGTTTGAGCTCAGGAGTTTGAGACCAGCCTGAGCAAGAGTAAGACCCTATCTCTACTAAAAATAGAAAGAAATTAGCTGGACAACTAAAAATATATAGAAAAAATTAGCCAGGCATGGTGGCACACACCTGTAGACCCAGTTACTTGGGAAGCTGAGGCAAAAAGATTGCTTGAGCCCAGGAGTTTGAGGTTGCAGTGAGCTAGGGCTGATGCCACTGCATTCTAGCCCAGGTGACAGAGTGAGACCCTGTCTAAAAAAAAAAAAAAAAAAAAGAATGGGACAGGAATCTGATGGCAGCTAAGCAGAGTTCAGATTTAGTAGTAATAGTTACAGCTCCTGTTTATTGAATACCTGCTGCATGTTGGTCACTATGCAGTGATTAGATTTTCTCTCATCCTCAAACCTGTGAGATGGTGCAGGACCCTGGAGCTAGAATACCCAGGTTCTAACCCTGGCTCCCCATCTTTCTAAGCTTGGGCAAGTTGGTGAACCTTGCCTGTGCCTTTGTCTCCCAAGCTACAGACATAGGGATCGTGATGGAGTCCATCTCACAACGCTATTGCGAGGTTTAAGGAAGACACCCACAGGAAGTGCTTAAAGTGATATCTGGCACCTAGGAGGTGGCCAAGGAATGTTATTATGCACAAACTCGAGGAAAATAGGCTCAGGGGTGCTGAAGCACACCCAAGCCAACAGCTAGAAAGTGTTAGAATGGGGAGGAGTCCAGGCCACAGAAACTCATGATCTTCCCTCCGTCCCAGCCACCAGCCTCTCCTGGTACCTGTCAGCTTCTCAGCAATGGGCTTGAACTCCTCGGGGCTGATGTACATATCCTGGTCAGTGTCCAAGGAAGAAAAGAGGAAAAGGCCTTCCGTCCCCAGGGCCTTCAGCGCAGATTCCTGCTTGGGAGGAAGGGACCAGGGGTGAGCACCAGCTGGATGCCAGCGTCTCCCTGTCCCCAAACAGGCAGCTGCTTCCTGATGGAGCAGCTCTCACCACCATCTTCCTGAGCTCTCTCAATACTTCCTGGTCCATCTGTCCAAATGTCACCTCTGAATTGCCCCAGACCCTCCTGGTCCCTGCTTCATCTGCTGTCTGCTCTCTAAGCCCCTTCCGAGCCTGTCCGCTCCCGGTCTCCCCCATCCCCCTTCTGTCCCCACTTCTTGCACCCACTGTCCTCTCCTGTCTCCCCTCCCCACAGGCCCACGGTTCCCTGGTCCCCCCAGATTCTCCAAGCCCCAGCTTTACTCTATGACTTTGTGTCCACTGTCCAGGTCAGCTCTCTGGACTGCGCCCCTCCAGTGTGTCCCGGCCTCTGCCTCTCTGCATCAGTCCTTCCAAGTGCCCCTCTGCCCCTCCCTCCCATCCCCCTCCCGACCGCACCACCCCCCTGTCCTCTTGCCCAGGCCCCCTGCCCCTCTCCCCTCCATCCCCCCCACGCTCCCGGCCCCCCGCGTCCCCGCCTGGCCCACCCGGCCCTGACCTGCCGCGCAGCAGCCTGGGCCTCGGCGTGGCGGGCGCAGGCCCGGGCGGCGGCGGCGGCGGCGGCGGCCAGCAGGGCTCCGAGCAGCGCCAGGGTGCGGGCGCGGCGGCGCGGCGGCTCGGCCGGGCCGGGGCCGGGGCTGGGGCTGCGCCGCCCGCGCTCGCCCGGCCTGGCCCGGCCCATGGCGGCGACTCGCGGCAGCTCCCGGGCGGCCCCAGACGCGACCCGCGGCCGGCGCGGGCGGGGACGGGGGCGGGGCGGCCGAGGGCCCGGGCGGGGTCTGTCCCGGGTGGCACCGCGGCCCCGGGCGGCGCCTGGCGCGGGGGCTCGTCCGCAGTGGGCGCCGGGAGGTGCAGAGCGCGTCCGCCGGCCCCTCCCTGCCTCTCCGCGCCTCCTTCCTGTTCTGCAGTTTCCCAAACCTAACCCAGGCCCTGCGGCCCATCAGCTCCAGCCTGGGGACTGGGACAAAGAAGGGGCTGGGGCCGAGCGGGCAGAGCGCCACACGTCCTGCGGGGTCCTGCGGGGAAGGCGCCGCAGTGGGCACCAAGGCCTCGTGTCCGCCTCCGTGGGCAGGTGTGAGGGAGGCCAGGGAGGGCACAGCCCGTCCTCCAGCCGCTGAGGGGCACTCATCCTCCGTCCTTACCCCACCTGATTTCTAACATTTCTTCAGTCATCTACAACAAGAAGAATAAAAAGAAATTCCTTCCCGTCGCCGTCCAGTTGGAGGGCCACCTCTGTAGAGTCCTCAGTTAAGGAGAACCGCCTCTTTCCAGGCACAGGTGGTCCAGCCCCCAAACCTTCACCTCCTGGGCCCCATGTCCTTATCTACAGGGAGGAGTGGGGAAGGGCCCCCTGGGGTGTGGTGAGCCTGCAGAGGTTAGCAGACACCCTCTCCTCTGCAGGAGGCATCCTTCTGGAGAACACCACTCCCATGCTTGGCAAGGGGCCTCGGGAAGGAGGCCGGTGGAGTCTGAGGAAATATTTTCATGCCTGTCAATCCCCAGGAGCCTTGGTTCCTTGGGGGTCCCCTCCATTGTATCAAGGCCCCCAGGAGCCCCAGGGACGGCTCTGTCTGCACTTCCCAGGAGATGGTGGCAACTGCAGAAGCTTCTAGACAGGAGCTCTGAGGCCAGGGAGTGAGCAGTGCCCATCCTTGCAGATGCCCACCACCCCCAGTGCTTGTGCACCTGTTGGTCTCAGGAGCTGGGGGTTCTGGTGGGTACTGAGCACCGACAGTGTGCTAGACTTGGACTTGGGTGATTTACAACATTGTCTCATTTTGTTCTAAAGCTGCCTGGAGAGGTAAGGATTGCTTGCCTGAGCTCCGCCACCCAGGGACCCAGGTCTGTCTGAGTCCAAATCTCCTGCATCCTGCCTCTCAGGCCTCCCAGGGGACGGCCCAGCTGACTGACCTGGGGGCAGGAGGTTTGTCTCTCTGGCCAATTCTTTTTTTTTTTTTTTGAGACAGAGTCTCAGAGTCTCACTCTGTTGCCTGGGCTAGAGTGCCATGGCATCAGCCTAGCTCACAGCAACCTCAAACTCCTGGGCTCAAGGAATCCTCCTGCCTCAGCCTCCTGAGTAGCTGGGACCACAGGCATGCGCCACCATGCCTGGCTAATTTTTCTATTTTTAGTAGAGATGGGGTTTCACTCATGCTTAGGCTGGTCTCGAACTCCTGACCTCAAGTGATCCTCCTGCGTCAGCCTTCCACAATGTGAGGATTATAAGCATGAGCCACCTTGCCTGGCCTCAATGGCCAGTTCTGTCCTTTGGTAGCCAATAACGACAGCACCATGCAGGCAGGGCCCTGTCTTCCAAGCGCCATGCAGGGCTTGGCACATAGTGAGCACTCTGCTGTCTGTTGGATGAATGACTCCCAGGGACCTTCCAGGGTTGTGGGCTCGACCCAGCCCTTGCCCTGTGCTCTGGCCCCATGTCCTCAGAGCGACCTACCGAGGGCCTGACATCTGGTGTTGGCTTCCAAAGGTTTCCAATTGTGCCACTTCCAAGTCATTATTGCTAATGTTTGGGGACACCCTGCATAGGACAGATGCTATTAGAAAACCAAATTCTGTTCTATCAGGAAGCAAACTAACAGAGCACAAAGCAGGTTAGCAGGAGAAGATTGATGAGCTAAGGTCCCTGGAAAATAAACAAGGGAAATTTTCGTTGCCAGATTACTTTTATTTCTTACACTTGCTTTTTGTTAAAGACACATATGCCCCACTGGTCTCTGCTGCCCAGCACTGAAGAGATGGGCTGCTGGGGCTTGTTGGGGTGGAGGTGTCTCTCAAAGCTCCGGAGGGCGCAGAGCAGGGTGGGTTTATGAGACTTGGCTCAGGTCAGCGAGGCTCTGGGAAGAGGACAGTCCTGAGGCCTGGAGTCCAGCTCTGAGGGGAATCAGCTCTGGGCACTGGCAGTGGGGCAGGGCCAGGTTCTTGCTGCTGGGCCCCATTCCCGGGAGGGCTTGTCTCCAAGCCAAGACCCTGGGCAGAGCAGGGGCTTGGGAGATTGGGCCAGTGGGCAGTTCTGGCCAGGGGTGGCCCTACAGAATGTCTTTAACACCTTTTTTCTGGCTCCCCGCGTGGGCAAGGGTGGCATTTGGGAACTGGCAGCACATGGAAACCACAGCAAGGTAAGTGATGCGTTGGCCACGACCTTGAGGATCTCGGAGGTTATCAGGGAACTCATTCATCCAGTCAACAAATATTTATTGAGGGTCTACTATGCTTTGTGCTGGAGATTAGGGGTCCATCAGAGAGCAAAGCAGACTTTCTGCTCTTCTAGATGAGTCAGTGGACACCTCCTCCCCCGGGGTAAGTGCCGTGAGGGATGGGTGTGCGCAGAGGAGGGTCCCCCGACTCTCAGGAGGGCTCAGAAGATGCTTCACAGAGTGGAGGTCTGGCTGGGCCTTGAGTTCAGAAGGTTGCCAGTCACAGTAGCCAGGGAAGAACATTCCAGAGGGTGAGAACAACAGAGGCAAAGGTCCAGTGGCATGAAACTTGCTGGAGTGTCCATGGCTTTTTCTCTCTCTCACGCACAAAGCCCTGCCTGCCCTCTGGGAGCACCCTCTTCTGCCTGCTGTCTCCCTGGGGCACACTTTCTCCTGCAGGGGGCGCTGCTGCTCTCCAGGGAGTAAAATCCAATTAGGGTTTTCCACTCCGGTTTCACCAGGGACACGCTTAAGCCAGGGAGAGGCCCATGTGGCTCTATTTTTTGTGTTTCTCTTCATCTGGGACCCTGGAGAGGCAGGTGATTTTCCCCAAACCCAACCCCTAACATCTTGGCAGCAAATACTAGGACCAGCATTTGGGAGCAAAGGGTCACTTGGGGAAACTGAGGCTTCTGGTGCCAATGCAGGAGTAGCTTAAGCCTGGACCACATGGGCCTCTCAACAAACTAATTCCCTCCTATGTGCCAGGAGCTACTCTTGGTCTGGGAACACGGGAGTGAAGACAGAAAAGGAACGTCCTCTCTTGGGGCTGAATATTCTACTAGGACTGCAAGGGAGGCAATAGACACACGAACAAGGGCATTTCAGAGTATCTGGGAAAGAGAGAAGAGGGAATAGCAAGTGCAAAGGCCCTGAGGTGGAAACAAGCTTGGGGTGTTCAGGAAACACAAAGAAGCCTCAGTGAGCTAAGGAGAGAGCAGCAGCAGAAAAACTTGGTGACAGAGGCAGAGGCGTGGCATCCAGAATCTCGCAGGCCACTGCAACAAGCTTCATTCAAAATATGTTGTGATACCATTCGAGGGTTTCAGGCAGAGGGGTGACAACATCTGACTTTGATTTTTTTGACTAGTCAAGGGCAGTATTGAGAAGGGGTGTAGTAGTAGAACAAGGAGTTCAATCTGTAACTGACTGTGGACAATCAAGTGAGATAACTCACTACCTTCACACCAGCCAACGACTTGTTTTTTTGTCTTTTTTTTAAAAACCTTTCTGATAGCCCCAGAGCAGAAATAACCAAAATCTCCAATGATGAATGGAAAAACAAAATATGGTGTATCCACGCAATGGATATTAGTTGGCCATAGAAAGGACTGATGCTTGGATGCCTGCCACAGCCAGGATAAGCCTTACAACCTTTACGCTGAGTGACAGAAGCCAGACACAAAGACCACGTGACTCTATTTATGTGAAATGTCCAGAGAGGCAAAGGCACAGAGGCAGAAAGTAGACCGGCGGCTGCCTGGGGCTGTAGCGGGAGAGGGGGCGGAGGGGGCTGGGGCGTGACTGCTAAGGGCTGTGAGTATTCTTTCTGGGGTGAGAAATGTTCTAAAATTAGATTATGATGATGGCTGCACAACTCTGTAAATGTACCAAAAAAAATACAAATCGTACATCTTTTAAATGGGTGGATCTTATAGCATATAAATGATATCCCTGTAAAGACGTTTGGTGCTTGTTTGTTTTAAAAGCCTTTCTGGTTTCTGGGCAGAGAATAAACTTAGGGCAGCGAGAGAGGAAGGAGGGAGGCAGGCGGCTTGTGGGGTCTCCCAGGCCTAAAGGGACAGGGGCTGGGGCTTGGAAGGGGTGAGGTGTGGAGAGAGATTGGACGAGGCAGGGATGGACGGGGCCAGAGGCAGGACTTGTGGATGGGTCAGAGGTGGACGGTGAGAGGAAGCACAGCATCAGCTCTGGCCTGGAGCTCGGTAGCTAGTGGCACTGTCCTGACACGAGGCAACCTGATGGGCTGAGATGCCCGTGAGCTGCCCTCATGGAGACGCGGCAGCGCTGGGTGGAGGAGGCAGCTGCGTGTGTGGGTCTGGAGCTGTGGGAAGGTGGGGCGTGGGCTATACATTTGGGAGTTGCCAGTCTAAAAATGACATTTAAAGTCTCAGGATTCAATGAGACCATCAAAGGAGAGAGAAGAGAGGAAGCCTTTGGCCTGTGGGCCACAGATGCCACTGTGCCTTGGAGTATTGAGTGGCTTTGGCTGGATTCACGGGCATGGGGCTGCGGCTGTGATTAGCCAGAAAATAGATTAATTTTCGAGGTCGTGACAGGCTTGGCTTGGCACTCATACTACCCAGGCTGGCAGAGAGATTTGTTTCCTGGGGTCAGGAAATGCCCCTGGGCCTCTGCCCAAATGGACGGCTGTATTCTCGGCATCGTGGTGCAGAGGCCCTGGGTCATCTCGCCTGGCTGCCCACTGGTCGCCTGGGGCCTTTGCACCAGACCAACACCCAGGGCCAACCCCCAGCCGGTTGGGGGAAAAAGGGACATTTTTACAAGCTCCTCCGTGATTCTGATTCACAGCCAAGATGGAGAAAATGGAAAGACAGCTGAGTTCCACACGAGCTACAAAAAATGAGTCTGACATTTGGGGACCTTCAAATGGTCAGTGGTAGGCCCAGGCAGATGGCGCTGGATGAACTGCCCTGAATTCTGCTCCTCTTGTCTTGTATGTTTTGAACTGGGGCCAGGGGCAGGGCGATCAGCCATCCCGGCCTGCTGAGGGCCGACTCGGCTTCTAGGGCGTGGGATACTCGGTGCTAAAAGTGGGAAAGTCAAAACCGGGATAAGCTGGCTACCCACACAAGGGAGGGACGTGTCTCAGGCTGCATCTGAAATGGTTTATTTCTTAAACTCTGATCTGAGCTGTGCACTTTAGAGATTTTAACCACGAATGGGTGGAAGAGGGCTTCATGGGCTGGGCACAGTGGCTGACGTCTGTAATCCTGGCCCTTTGGGAGGCTGAGGCAGGAGGATCACTTGAGCAGGCCAGGAAATTGAGACCAGCCTGGGCAGCATAGCGAGACCCCATGTCTACAAAAAATTTAAAAATTAGCTGGATATGGTAGCATGTGTCTGTAGTCCCAGGTGCTGAAGGGGCTGAGGCAGGAGGATCACTTGAGCCCCGGAGATAGAGGTTACAGTGAGCTATGACAGCACCACTGGGATCCAGGTGCCCAGAGAGATTTAACAGAGGCAGAGGCAAGATCTCAGGGAGCTGAGGTCCATGACACCAGTGGGTGGTGGCAGTCAAGGCTGTTGGGGTGGTCCCCTTGGTGATTCAGTGAGCTCTGGACAGGGAGTGTCAAGGCCACAAGGTGATCATGGTTGGGACCTGTGTGAGAGAGGGGAAGGCCCTCAGCACCTGACCGGAAGCACAAAGAGAACGCCCCAGCAAAAGGGGGCACAGCAGGGTGGGCTTAGGGAGAACCAGGCCAGTGGGGGACACTCATGGAAGATTGTCTCCTGGTTGGACTTGCCCATGGGGGAGGGGTGGCGGTAGACAGAAGAGAATGTTTGAGCAGTATTTGCTTTCAGTAGACCCAAAACTCACTGCCTTCATACCTGCCACAAATCCAGAAGGTTCCAAAGGGGAAAGAAAGGAAGGCCCTAGACCCCATAAACAGCCTTGGCTCGCACACACTAGTGAAAGGGAAGGGCCACGTTAGGAGGCAGCTTCAAGGTTTTAAAAGCACAGTCTGGCCGGCTTGAAAAGAGC
>CAUYMX010052404.1:0-39546 GCA_963573855.1 Lepilemur septentrionalis | reverse complement strand
AAACGTTTAAAAAGCTGAGAAAAAATGGCAAAAATACCATTTCATAATCCTAATTATTCATCTACCAAGACGTTCCTTGTAAAGGTATTTACAACATTCAAACTTTGAATAATTAAGTGTCCATAAAGAAAGAAAAGGCTATATTAAAAGGGAATATTATGAGATCATTTAAATATGCTGAGTTTTTTAAATGGGGAAATGCTTACATCATATTAAGTGAAAAAATGATTAAAATAAGATTGTTGATCTCAACTATATTTTTTGTGCTTTTTAAGTTTTTTATTTTTTTTTTATTTTTATTTTTTATTTTTTTGAGACAGAGTCTCACTCTGTTGCCCGGGCCAGAGTGCCGTGGCGTCAGCCTAGCTCACAGCAACCTCAAACTCCTGGGCTGAAGTGATTCTTCTGTCTCAGCCTCCCAAGTAGCTGGGACTACAGGCATGCGCCACCATGCCCGACTGATTTTTTCTATATATATTTAGTTGGCCAATTAATTTCTTTCTATTAGTAGAGACGGGGTCTCGCTCTTGCTCAGGTTGGTCTCGAACTCCTGACCTTGAGCAATCCACCCGCCTCAGCCTCCCAGAGTGCTAGGATTACAGGTGTGAGCCACCGCGCCGGGCCTATGCTTGAAATCTTGAGCAGTCAATCTTAACCTGTTTCTCTTTCTCAATTTTCATGTCTAATTAACCAACCAGCCTGATAATTCCTTTCACCAAAATATCTAGAACCCAGTTCTGTTCTTTCATTTCATGAGGAACTACCTCAGTTCAGATTTTCATGATCTTTCATCTGAATTAATGTTAAAGCCTTATCTTTTCTAGTTTGTTCTTTACTTTGTTGCTAAAGCTGTTTTTCTAATCATAAATCTGACTACCTTTTTAACCACTTTCCTTCACTGCTTACTAGAGTTCATTTCCCCAGGTATGTCTTAAAAAGTACTTTTATAATTCATTACATATACCTCTCAGTATACTTAATACTCATTTTGGAAAATATAAAATGGCTGAGGGATTTGTGAACTAACCTAAGCCAATTTAGCATCTAGCACTCGTCAGTTCCTTTGAGTAAACGTAGCCTCTGTGAGAAGTGGGTGGGGCTAATACATCCTCTCCTATGCACCTTCACCGCTAGGTGGTATGAGTACAGTGGAAGCATGTCAGACTAATTCTTCTTTGTAAAATTAAGTGGACACAAAACATTATATAGCCTGTTGTTACAAATTTGGTGAAGTTCATACTTTGTTCTCTAAGGAGGATGCACTGTTATTCTGATGGCAGGATTAATCAGTCTTTTAGTCAACTGAGGCAACAAGGCCCTCCTCTGGGGGAAGGAGCAGCACACAAGACCAAATGGAGCTTTAGGTCTAGAACACTTCTGTCCAATAGAACTTTCTATGATGTTGGAAATGCTTTATATCTGCATCATCCAACATGGCAGCCAATAGCCACGTGAGACTGTTGAGGATTTTAAATGTGGTTAGTGTGACTAAAGTGAATTTCTAACTTAGTGTTAGTTATTTTGAACTTAAATGTAAATAGCCATATGTGGCTGGCAGCTACTGTAATGGACAGTGCTGGTCATAGAGAGCTGTTCCGTAGGTGTTTGGCTGCTAGGATTGCCAGATTCCAGTATTCTGCTCATGCAAGGGCTGTAATGCCCATATAGTCTATGGGCACTAGATATATATATATATACATATATATATATATGTATATCTTGATTGCGTATCACTCATTTGTCAGTGAAACACTTCTGAAATCCCTTATGATAATTAACAAAACTCTGGTATAGATTTTAGTATTTGCAATCACCTCTGGAGTGTGGATTCCTGGTAAAGGTATTTCAAATGCTTGGAAAATAGATTAAAGTTAAAAAACCATATATGGATATAACTATATCATATTATTATACTATAGTATTTTATAGTAAATATATATAGCTTATCATACAAAGATAACTATTAAGATTTTAGTGTATTTTCTTGTGGTAGTTTTGTATATGTTTTTCTATATCATTTGGGTTTTTATCATTTAAAAAATCTTTGCTAATTTGTTATATGGAAAATGGCATTTTTTAAAAGCAGCTAATAGGATTAAAAATTGTCCAAAATATTTTAAACTAGCTATGTCTGCTCTTCTGTAAGCTATCTTTGTATAAATTGTGAATGTCCTTTACACAAAATCCTCCTTTCCCGTTCTGTGCAGAATTATTCTCTGTGTTTCTGTATTTCTTTGTATGTAATATGTATTGCATATTCATTACATACATGTCTGTCTTCCTTCAAAGAGATTTTGAGTGCTTTGACAGCGTGGGCCACTCATCTTACTCTTTCCAGGCAGGATCTTAGCACTCGGTAAATATTTGTTAAAAAATTAAATAAAGGTATAGTTTAGAGGGACTGCTTCCATGCTACAGTAGTTTACCTGTGCCCTGCAGATTGAAAGGTAAATACGTTTTTGTTTTTATTTTTATTTTTTTTTTGCCACAGCAGCTAATTGTAAACTTCAGGAATATGAATCCTCTTTGCAGATTGAATTTGGCTCAGTAACTGAAGTAATCGTTTGTCAGTAAGAGTTACATGATCAGCATATAAATAAAAGTAGAATTATTATTAATAAAACTTAATCAAAAGCAGGATTTGTTGGGACCTGTTCTCCCATAGGAGGTTGAGATGGGAGGATTGCTTGTACCCAAGAGTTAAAGTCCAGCTTAAGCAACATAGCAAGACCCCCTTCTCTTAGGAAGAAAAAAATAGTTGCTGTGGTTAAACCTAAAGTCCTCACAAATCTTCAGGGAAATCTAAGAATTGGAGGAATTCATTTTATATTTATTTGTGTGTGTAAATGATGAGAGAAATAGTCTGTCAGTGAAATTTTGTTTCACCATAGTTCATTCTGTCATTTGGCTACTGGTCGTAGTGTTCTTTCTAAATAAAGGATTTTTCACCCTCCAAAGAGTCAACGTAAAAGTTTTTGAAGGATTTCCTACGGCTCTGTTTCAGGGAGAGGCAAACATTTTCTGTAACATGCCATGTAGTAAATATGTTAGGCTTTTTGAGCCATACTCTCTCTGTCACAACTACTCAGCTCTACCCTAGTGCAAAAGTATCTGTAGATGATACGTAAATGAATGGATGTGGTTGTGTTCCAGCAAAACGTTACTTACAAAAACAGGCATCAGGCTGAATTTGGCCCATGAGCTATCGTTGCCAACCTCTGCACTATGTCTTCTAACTAGAAACATAACAAGGAAGTAGCTAAAATAGAGTTCAAGACATTATGACTTAAATAATTCTTTCCTTTGTTACTATTGAAATGAAGGAGATAAATATTCTTTCTTTCTTTTAAGTTCGTCAGTATTGATACCATGGGTTTTTCATAGCGTAATTTTGTTTTCCTTCTGATGTTTACCCATTCATAATTACTTTTTTAGGAGAGAAAAAGGAGAAAAAACAGCCGTCAGTAGCAGGAAGTGCTGACTCCAAGCCAGTAGATGTTTCCCGCCTGGATCTTCGAATTGGTTGCATTATATCTGCCAGAAAACACCCTAATGCTGATTCTTTGTATGTAGAAGAAGTAGATGTTGGAGAAACAGCCCCAAGAACAGTTGTCAGTGGCCTGGTGAATCACGTTCCCCTTGAACAGGTAAATCTGCACAACTAAAATTACTGGTGCATTATTGTGTCACTTCTGTTCCCTCTTTCTTGATGTCTTTCCATTATGATTTCCTGTCAGATGGCCATAGGGCATGAGCCAGTTTTGATTAAATTCAATTGATTAGTTTGAATGTGATGGATACCACAGAAAAAGGTGCATAAAACCACCAAAAACTTGGAAAAGATCAGTAAATTAAGACAATTCATGAGCACAGGAAGAAGAAAAGATGTATTATTTTTCTCTGTGTTTTAAATGTTTTTAGTTTTCCACTTTCTATAAAAAAATATGTATTTTAAATGTCTAAGTAACAGCAAAATACAAAACATCTAATTTTTAACAAATAAAGGAAAACTATTAAAAATTATAAGTTCATTGCTATGATCCCTCTCACTTTTTCCTCAAGTGTGAAAATATTTCTTGGAGTTTAAACTTGTTCTCATACTTTTAGATTGCTTTCTGAGTTTATTTAACAGTGATTTTTTAAAAATCAAGGAATGATAAAATTTCATGATGGAACAATAAAAATAATGATTATGATGGCTGTTGTTTTTAAAGTACTTAATATATAAGTTTTTGTATATGCTATTTTGTTTGCTACTATGTACTGATATACAATTCTGTTAAGTTATGTCATATATCCTTGTTTACAGATGACATTTGGAAAGTGAAACAGTTTGTGCACATAAGTAGTATATATACCTAACCCCTAGGCTGGTTACCCTGAATCCCTATACTGGTCAGCTTTCCTGTTTATCATTCAAAGTGGAGTTAGTCAGTCATGAGGCTTTTAACTGCAGACACTGTGCAGATTTTAGTGCCTTACATGGGATAGAGGTCATGAATTGCAAAATTGGGCCTAAATGAATGCAATCCCAGACAGTTTTAGTTTATCTTTCATAGTGTTTAAAATAGTTCCACATGTACTTTTACTTGAAAATTCAAATGTCTTAATTCTTAAAAATTCATAACTGAGCCCCACTGCCTTCACCCCTTTGCTGTTTTCTCAAGGCAGAAATTGGCTAATGCTTAGTGGTGGGTACCCACTTTAGGTGGAAGGGACACTCTTCACCACAGTGTCAACCATTCCATAGTTGAAATGGAGGATTAGTTGTGATTGTTTGGTATTTATCATTATTCTTCTGCTAGCTTTATGGAAGGTTAAGAGGAGACTAAACTATTTCTTTTTCCTTTTTAATTTTTTTAATTTCCAAAATTATCGGGGTACAAACACTTTGGTTATATATGTTGCCTTTGTGCTGCCAGAGTCAGAGCTACAAGGGTGCCCATCCCCCAGACAGTGTGCACCACACCCATTAGGTGTGAATATACTCATCCCCTCCACCTCCTTCCCACCTGCTCAACATCCAATGAATGTTACTTCCATATGTGCACATAAGTGTTGATCAGTTAGTACCAATTTAGTGATGAGTACATGTGGCGCTTGTTTTTCCATTCTTGTGATACTTCACTTTGCAGTATGGGTTCTAGCTCCATCCAGGACAATACAAGAGCTGCTAGATCACCATTGTTTTTTGTGGCTGAGTAGAACTCCATGGTATACATATACCACATTTTATTAATCCACTCATGTATTGATGGGCACTCGGGTTGTTTACACATCTTTGCAGTGTGAATCATGCTGCTATAAACATTTGACTGCAGATGTGTTTCTTTTATAGAGTGTCTGTTTTTCCTTTGGGTAAATACCCAGTAGTGGGATTCCTGGATCAAATGGTAGTTCTACTTTTAATTCTTTGAGGTGTCTTCATATTACTTTCCACAGAGGTTGCACTAGTTTGCAGTCCCATCGGCAGTGTATGAGTGTTCCTATCTCTCTGCATCCACACCCACATTTGTTGTTTGGGGACTTCTTAATAAAAGCCATTCTAACTGGAGTTAAGTGATATCTCATTGTGATTTTGATGTGCATTTTCCTGAAGATTAGAGACGTTGAGCAATTTTTCATGTTTGTTGGCCATTAGTCTGTCTTCTTTTGAAAAGCTTCTGTTTATGTCCTTTGCCCACTTTTTAATGGGGTTGTTTGATTTTTTCTTGTTGATTTTCCTAAGTTCTACATAGATTCTAGTTATCAGCCCTTTACGGATGTGTAGCATGCAAATATCTTCTTCCATTCTGTAGGTTGTCTGTTTGCCCGAATGATTGTTTCCTTCGCTGTGCAAAAGCTTTTTAATTTGATCAGGTCCCATTTATTTATTTTTGTTGTTGCTTTGATTGCTTTAGGGGTCTTCTGCATAAATTTTATGCCTAGGCTGTTGCCCCCATGAGTTTTTCTACCATGTCTCAGAAAACAAGAAGAGGGCTATTTGTTATGTATATCTAGGTTGCCTTACTCATTTCTTTTACCTACCTGGAAGATAATTTGGGTTTTGATCCCTGATCTGGGCTATTGTTGTATTCTCTAGTTTCAGCATAGCCAGAATGTAGTACAGGTAATGGATCAATATTGGCCTATCATCAAAAGTGCAAGGATATAATTTCTTCCACTTCCTATTTAAACTTATTTCTTTTAGGTTTTTAGTGCTTAATTATCTGAATGAGTAAAGTTTGGGTTTTAAGTATTTCTTAAAAGAAATTGATAGTGAGGAAGAGGTCAGATTTTAAAATCTCTTTTCCTTTCTTCTGATGTGTTTGTCACCAAGGAGTGTGCTTTTCTGTAACAATAGTTTAGGAAGCAGACTATGACTACAGTTTATATTATTCCTTGTTCAAAATTTAGTTATTTCTATAATGGAAGTAGAGCTGGGTATTTGGGATATGTGAAAAGCAGTGCTGATGTATTTTATGGAGGATAACCTTGCTTGGTAACTATTTTAAAAGCAAATTAATACTCCATAGTGATATCCTTTAAAGCAGCATTTTCTTAACTTGCTATTTTTCCTTAAAAGCTTTCAAATTTCTTCTTAACACATTTACTTCCTTTTTTCCTTTCTCTTCCTTTACTTTTGAGTACCATATTTATTTTCTTGAAGAATTAATTTTTTTAATAAAAATATATTTAGTAACAGTGGGAAGAATCAAAGATAGTATTAATAATAGTTTTTAATTTATACTTTCTAGATGTCTTCTGTAGTAATTTGAATCCTCTACCCATTTCCTGTGCCCCGTGGTACTTCAGAGTTACTGCAAAAAAATATGGACTTCAACATTGAGATAGCTCTGCCTCTCTGTTCATTGCCACTCTGCTGCTTCTTGGCTTTGTGAACTTGGACAAATCGCTACATTCATTCGTTTACATTCATAGATGCGAATACTTATTGGGTACCTACAATGTACCAAGCACTAATTTAGACAAAGGATAGTGCAACAAATTAAAATAGATACATAGATATATGACAGACAGGTTAAAAAATAGCCCTGCCTTTATGAAGCTCTCATTCCTATGAAGTAGTCAGAAAATTACCAAGATATAAGTAAATATATAGTGACGGGTACCAAGAGAAAAATACAGAAAGAATCCAGGAAGTATTGAAGCCAGGATAATGTTGCTGTTTTATATAAAGTGCCCACAGAAGCCCTCATAAAGAAAGTAACATTTGAACAAAGAAAGGCCTAAGAACATGAAACCAAGTCATGTGTCTATCCGGCTGCAGAGCCTTTCAGGCAGCCTTGGGACAGATGTGTGCCTGAGATGTTCAAAGAGCATCAAGAGTTCAGTATGACTACAGCAGGATAAATAAGGGGGCAAGTTACAGGAGATGAAATCAGAGATAGGGATGCCAAGTGCCACAGAGTCTCAGAGATCATTGTAAAGAGTTTGGTGTTTATTCTGAGTGAGATGAAAGCCATTGAAGGATTTTTGAGCAAAGTAGTAGCATTGTCTGCCCCACATTTTAATAGGATCATTCGGACTGCTCTGTTGATAGGAGGAGGATGGAATTAAGGAGACCAGTGAAGAAATTTCTCTTATCTGTGGAAAAAGAGATAGACTTGGCACATGTGTGTGCTTTTTTCTTTTTAATACTCATATAGGACCAGGACTCATTCATAATTCATTATGAAGTTAGGCTCATAAGGAACACTAGAGAAAAGAAACAACTGATCTTGAGCCAGCCAGCTGAAATTGGAAAAACTCTTCATTTGGGCTTTATCTTTTCTATGCTCATAAGTTGCAGACCATGAGACTATTCCTTCTCTTCCACCAGCTGCCAGTCATAGCCATGAGCAAAACTATTTGTATAAACATCTGTATGTAACTCATTAAGACAGCACTAGTAAGCATTCTATAACTCTATAAAGCAGAGACACTTAGCCCTTAAAATTGCATGCCAAATTTTGTAGGTTGTATATTTTTCTAAGGAAAGGGGCCACAATTATTATCAGATCCTTGAAGAATTGCTTCTAGCTAACCCTGTTGCTGTTCTTATACATTTTTGCTATAACTTTTTAGAGGTCTCATGCATGACATTTCCAGGATACCTGAAGTGTTTGAAGAGAAGTATTATTCATGAAGACCCCCTAGAAAGGTTCATTTTGAATTTGAAATTTGAGTCTTAGGCCCTTTTTTCTTATGTTTTATTTTGAATCTGTTGGAAGAATTCAAGATGCTGTGTTTCTTATTTTTGCTAGCTGGGGAAAAAAGTAAGACATTGCAACTTTCAAAAACTAAATAAATTTCTATTCACGTCTATAATAAATGTGTTAATTGCAGTGTGCATAATGCTTGAATTCTTAAATGATTATTTTTTTAAATTAAGAAATAAATCATGCTTAGCATTGAAAATGACCAAATGTGTAGGGGAAAAAATGCACATGTGTAAATATGCAAAAGATTTCAGACACACTGAGACAAAAATACATCCACAAAAGTAGAATATTTGATATTTAACATATTGTATATACCTTAATGTATTCTAGATAGGATTATTCTAAATCTCAGTATATATTTAGTCAACAATTTATGTTTCACACAGATGCAAAATAGGATGGTGATTTTACTTTGTAACCTGAAACCTGCGAAGATGCGGGGAGTACTATCTCAAGCAATGGTGATGTGTGCTAGTTCTCCAGAGAAAGTTGAGCTATTGGCTCCTCCTAATGGATCTGTTCCTGGAGACAGAATTACTTTTGATGCTTTCCCTGGTAAGTGTTTATTAGTAGTTACTTCAGTAGTTTGGGGATCAGTTATCAAAGTGATGTTTGTGATGTTTAAAGATTAAAATCAGTCCCGTGTATAAGTCACAAGACTTATATTAAATGATCATTATTAAATATTATTGAGTTTTTTGAGATTGGCACTACATTGAGCACAGTCATATAACCCTCCTCCTACCCATGAATGCATATATTAAAAACACCAGAAAGAGATTTTGCCTTAGGTGAAATACTAATATTAATACTTGCATAGCAGAAGAATGTGACATGGATAAAGAACAAATCAATGTGCTGCAAAACCATTTACACTGTGCATTGTCTCAGACCGCAGCACAGAAAGACAAGACATAAAAAGTTCAGACATGGGGGAAGATTTATAATTCTCAAAGTCCATCTAATAATACTTGGATATGCTTTTACTTGACTTCAGGATATAGAGAAAATCTCTAAGTTGAAGTTCAGTTATTTTAATAACCTAAAAGGAAGTTTCATTTCATATTGCCTGTTTTCTCTAGCAAAATTGCTCCTGAGATGGATGAAGCTTCATAATGCATGACAAACCTTCAAATAGGTCTTTGAAGTAGAAGAGAAAGGATGCTTGGCAGATGTAGGATAAATATTTCTTTCATATAAGGGGGAGGACTTTATAAGAGGAAAAACAGAAATTAAATGGCTGCATTTAAAGGGTGTTCATTTGACTAGACTAATACTAAAAGTAGAAATAAATTAAGGTAACAAGTAGAATTAGGTTCAAAAGTCAGAATTAATTTGGAGACATATTTGTAGAAATAGCTGAGTTTTAATGGACTGACAAGGCTGATGTGATTATATAGGTGTGTTTTAATTCTGTATTAGCTGTGTTTAATGAAAGTTTTAACACTGGAATAGTAAGATAGAAAAGATGGATAAAAGCATGGATTAATTTCTCTGAAACACAGCTCTGGCCTCCTAATGAAAAGTAGACTAATCTAAAAAACACAGGTAATTATTTTTTATAAGTATCCATGACTTTGAATTCATGTATATGTCTTGAACCTCTGTAGATGAGCAATCATGATGGTGTGTGCTCTAAGAACCTTTTTTGGGAAATTAGGTTTTAGGAAAATCCCAGTCTCAAAGATTTCTCAGAAACACCCTGGTGGCTTTACATAGAGCATATGATCACCGTTCTGCTCCCACAATATCAAAACACTTCCCAAAACCTGCCCTTCTGGGATAAGCTGTCCATGTATAATTGACTAACTTGAAATCCTATTTAGAATTTCCATTCACTAAATTGGAATAGAATGGCAATACAAGTGCACTTTTTCTTTTAAGATTAAGAATGCATTGAGAAAAACAACAAAAATAAATCCTGACTTACCTTTTTAGATTAACATTTGCCTTCCTTTTTATTTAAATAATCTTTAATAACTTAAAGATTTAGTACTTTGTTTAGGTTTATTTTTTTGACCTGAATTACAGAGTTAAATATTTAGAACTAGAAGAAATCATCTAGTTTAGCCCACAATTTTACAAATTTGAAAAGTGAGGCCCAACAAAATTTAGTTACTAACTTAATGTTATATGGAGTTAGTAGAAGGATTAAATCATAGATGTGAATGAATCTCTAGTACCATAGCATTTTTGTTTGTTGATTATTGCTTGCTATTAGTTAATATGAACTATTTAATTAATGAAGCCTTATAGCTCTTTTATTACTGTGATAGCTCTCATTCCTTTATAGAATTAACAGGTAACTATTTCAGCATTTGAATCAGTTTTTATTATCTGGATGTTATTGTTGAATAAATTGAAAGTAGTTTATTTTTAGTTACCCACCCACTTAGGATTAGAGGCACTGATAGCCAGCATGGATTTCTTGCCTTTACTGTATTCTTAAATTTTTCATTCAGTTTTGCTATTTGCAACTTTATATTTACATTGTTCCAAAGTCCTGTATTTCTTCCGAATTCATAGTCTCTGTTTGTGCCTTAAGTACTTGAATATGTGGAGAAAGTACAAAAAATATTAGTAAAGTGAAAAAACCAAGCTAAACACTGTCCAATAATTGATAAAATTTGGGAAATGAGGTCTGTTAGTACGCACCTTCTGTGTGTTGCCACACCAGGTACTGCTTCTGTAGCAGTAAATCTGAAAAAAAAAAAATAATGAGTTAATACTACACAACAGGCCATTAGTCTTATTTTTTTCTTTTTCCTAGAGAGAGCCATGATTTATCAGTGCTTTATTTTTTAGTGTCTGTTTCATATTATGAAGCTTAAGGTGTCTGCTAGTACATTTTGATGTCCCCTTGATACGTGCTCAGTGTATGGAGATTTACATATCATGTTGCATGTAATAAATGTGGCATAGAAATTGCAATTGAGGCTTAAATCTTTGAATTGCTCTTTGGCCTTGAAAAAGCTTTTTTACCCTTAACTATATTCTCCAACTATAATGCCAAAAACTTCCATAAAGTTTAGAAGATAACATGGAATATTTTTACAACAATGGGTAAAACCTTTCCCACCTACCCAATGCTTTTTTTTAATCTTAAATGTGTAAAAGTATACATTTTAATATGTAAATATGATAACTGGTCCCTAAAGCACCAAGCAAAAATAACTGGAAAACAGGAGACAAAGGCAATGACAGTTTGTTTTGGGAATGTACTATTCATGGTCCAATAATAAATGAGAATTTACATTCAGACTTTTTAGCTTCCAAGATCATGCTTATTTCTATTCATATGGAATCTTAATAATAGTTTCATTAATAATGTTAATATTAATTAATAATAAATTAATAGTTTATCACAAAGCATAGGTTTAACTTTTGAGTCCATTTATTCTTAAAAAACAAAATTGTCTATACTTGATTCATCCTTTTCAAAACCCAGCTCAATCAGATTTCTCTCCCCACTATCCCACCAGAACTGCCTGGTTGAGATCTCCAGTTACTACCTAGCAACACAGCTACTGCTCAGTCCTTCTATTAACTACCTTGGCTCTCCGCACGCTCCTGGTCCTCCTGCTTCACCAGCTGCCCCCTCATCTCCTTTGCTGATTCTTCCTTACCTCTTACCATTATGGTACCTCAGAACTTGGTCCTTGGCCACCTCTTCATTCTTTTTTTCCTCTCGTTCATTTTTTTGGCAATTTTTTCCAGTCACTTATCCAGCTGACTAGTGGACTTCTTCTCTTTCATGCCTGACGGGGAAAGGATACATGTCCCAATCTTCCACAATATTCACTTGTTCTGTAGTATTTCTCATTTCATTTGATAGGGACTCCGTTTTCCAGTTGCTTAGCTGCTTTTCTCATACCCGGTGTCTCTCATTCAGGAAATCTTAGTGGCTCTACCTTCTGAACATAGAGTCATTATCATCTGCACCACTGCCACCCTGGTCCTACTGCCAACATCTCTTATCTGGATGATTGCAAAAGGCTTCTAATTGATCTCCCTGCTTTTGCTCTCTCCCACTTTCATCTGTTCTCATCTATAGCAGCCGGAGTGACATAGATCAGATTATATTGCTCTGCTCCAGGCTATTCAGAAGCTTTCCGTCTCACCTAGAGCACAAGCCCAAGTCCTTGCGATGGTCTGATTAGCCGTGAACTCCAGCTCTTCCTTGCTCACTCCAGTGTAGTCACTGGTTCTTTCCCCACGTGTTTGCATGGCTTTTTACCTCACACTGTTAAATCTTTCAAATGTCACCTTCTTTGTTTTATTTTTTTCAAAAGCACTTATCTCCACCAAATATGCTGTACATTCTTTATTGTCTGCCCATATGGAAATGTAAACATCATGAAATCAAGATTTTTCTTTTTTAAATTATTCTCTACTCCATTCCTAGCATCTAGAACAATGCCTGACATAAATCAGTAGCTCATTCAATTGGTTAGTGAATAAATAGAAGGAAACTTAGCAGTAAAGCCCTTTTTAAAAATACAGTATTTGGAGAGCAGACCTAGTAGCTTCCTTTGTTATTGCCATTCTATGCCAATATGCCAAATGTTATATGCCATTTCTATGCAACTACCAAACCACTTTTGTCTATTGAGTAGCTTTGTAAAATTGATTGACCCCCATTTGCAAAGCTGTATTTTAGTTTTTGTGCCACAGTTGGTAATAGTTACAACCACAATTCTGTAAACTCAGTTAATCAAACATAAAATAATTTAGTGCTAGATTTATTATGGCCGTGCCAGCTATCAGAGAAGTTGATGATTGATGAGCATTCTGTGCAAAAGAATGGCCTAATCAAAATGAAATTTGTCATTTTTACTCCAGACTTCTGAATGCCTAGAACTCTGGAATTTGTATTTATTGCTTTTTACAGGTTTTCAATGCCAATAAGGTGGTCCCAGCTTTTTATATCTATACAAACTTTTCTGGACTTTCTCCTCTAGTTTCTTTTCCCTGTGTGTTTTGTTTAGAATGAGCTGGCCTAAAATAATTTCTATATGATTATTTCTCTTACAGTGTGCCTAAGCATTTCCAAGTGGTGATTATTAGCATGTGTTTAGCAACTTCAGAGCTTCTACAATTTTTAGCTGTAAGAACTTATATTGATATATCACTACCTTTCAATAGCCATTGCCAAAGAAAAAAAAGTTAAGAAAATTTGGAACAAGGAATGACAAAACACTTCCCTGGAAAATATTGTTCATTAAAAAAAAAAAAATTCTTTAAAACATTAGGTATGTTTTTTGTGGGAGATGATTTAAACTATCATTTCAAAGTAGCTTTATACCCTACCATGTAGTATATTGTAGAGAAACATTTTGGGTAAACCAAAAGGTTGACACTGCATCTCAGACTTTTTCATGCTGATTTATATTTAGTGCTCCTAATGTGACAGGTTTTATAATATAGGTAAGAATGTAACTTACAGAATGTGGGATACTATCTGCTGCTTAAATTTTGCTTAAAGCAGTGAAAGTACTGGCTTTTTGGCATTAATGTTAATAATAGGTATTTGTCTAACACTTCTTAGTTTACTAAGCATTTCATAATTACTGTCCAATTTAATAATTTGATAAAGTCTCACAACTACAGTTATAGTGCTCAGGTATTGGGTCTGTTGTGTTAAAAGTAATAGTCAAGCTTTTGCGATTACTCTTATTAGTTTCTAGTTTATTTTTTGTTCAAATCTTTGTTCCTTGGAAATTATTTTAGTCTTATGTATGAAGTTTAAAACTTTTAGATCTTTATGAAATTAGGATCAGAGCTGGGCGCAGTGGCTCACACCTGTAATCGTGGTACTTTCAGAGGCCAAGGTAGGAGGATTGCTTAAGGCCAGGAGTTCAAGACTAGCTTGAGCAACAGCAAGACCCTGTCTCTACAAAAAATGGAAAAATTAGCCTAGCAGGTTGGCCCGCCTGTAGTCCCAGCTACCAGGAAAACTGAGGCAGAAGGATAGCTTGAGTCCAGGAGTTAGAGGTTGCCGTGAGCTATGGTGACACCACTGTACTCTAGCCTGGGCAACAGAGTGAGATCCCATCTCAAAAAATTAAAAAATTTTTAAATTTTGCCCATCAAGAATATAAACTACTGACATAAAAATAAACGCTAAAATTTTGATTAGGTATAAAGGTCAGAAAATGTTGCCAAGACAATTCACTAGAAATCTCTACGGATAATTTCTTTAATGTCTTTGTGTGTCAGCTATGTATTTCTCTTGTGTTTCCCCCGCTCCACAGGAGAGCCTGACAAGGAGCTGAACCCTAAGAAGAAGATCTGGGAGCAGATCCAGCCTGACCTTCGCACTGATGCAGAGTGTGTGGCCACGTACCGAGGAGCTGCCTTCGAGGTCAAAGGGAAGGGGGTGTGTCGGGCTCTGACCATGGCCAACAGCGGAATCAAGTAAAATAAGATGCTTTTGTCACTACAGTACATTGGAGAAAACTTCAATAATAATAAAAAGGATTATATTTGTCACCTGTACCTAAAATATGACTGGCTCATTTTTGTGTTATTTCTTTTCTAGAGTTATCTAGTCTTTTACCTGCTGTATATTGTTTTCACTTAACTGGGAAAACACTGCGTTTTTAGCCATGATTTCTGGTCATTTATAATGGAGAGAGGATGTTGCTTATGTGTTGTGATAATTCATGTTTTAGCAGGGATTATTGGTTAGCAGGTATCTTCTTTATACATTAACTTGAACTAGATTAGTATTTAGTATTGTATTTGTGGGCACATGATGCATGAAATTGCAAGCACTTGGATTAGTATATTGTAACCATGCATTATAAATGTACTCTCCTCTTCAAAAATGACAAGTTGCAATTTTTGTCAGAGTTATTAACTAGTCATGTTGTAATAATACTGAAAATGATTAACTACTAATTCTAAGAGCCAGACATAAAAGGTAGGACATATAACATTTGAACATTTTTGCTTTGCTACCAAAGTAAAATTACCTGACTAATAATACTTAAAGTGACTTTTTTTAAAAAAGTGAAATTTCCAACTGTGTCTTGAATTTAATAAATATGCTGTAAAGTGGTGTCACTGTAGTTACCAATAAATTGATCATACAGACAGCATTCCATTTTTTTCCTTCTAGCTATTTTATAAAGATTCTTTGCATATGTAATAAAAGATAATTTGTAGGTTATTATCTTTAGGGGGCATTTAAAATTGACATATTCTGCTTTTTCATGTACCATCATACTGTCAATATATTAAATTATAGCTCCAAACTTAACATATATAGTACATTTATATTAACATGTCAGACACCTCTTTTCACTCATTTTACAAGTATTATAAAAACAGTGAGAATTAACTTAGAAATTATGGACCACAAGGTCACAAGCTTTGAGATAGTTACTAATGATGTAGACTACAAAAAAGGGAAGGCATCTATGGAAGCAGGAGTATAGACACTATTTGAAAACACATGTGCATAACACAGAAAACATTCTAGCACTGTAGCTGTCTAAATCCTCCAAGATAGAGAGACCAAAACAAAATAAAAACCCTAACAACAACTGTAAAACAATATTGCATGTTATAAAAGGTGTAATTAAAGTTCATTTATTTAAATTCATGGAGCTCTGGTAGGCCAGGGTATAGTACCATTGTATATGTTACATTTTGAAAAAGTGAATATGAACAGAACATTAACATCTGTTGACAACACAAAATCAATTTCAAAAGTTATTTTGTTCTCAAAATATGTTATTCTTTTGGGAATAAAGACTTGGTCACAAAGTCTTTTTTGAGTCTTTTGAAATAGTCACCTACAGTCATTTTTCCCAACTGAATATTGAAATAGTCTAGCCCAGATCAAATTATCTAAAATTTTGATAGTGAAGCATAAATTAATAATTGAACCATACATAGGACCTAGAAATAATAAAAACCATTTGTTCTTTTGTTAAAGCCTATGACACAGTATTGTCAGTAGCTTGTTTGTGGCTGAAATTTATGAAAATTATGAAATTTACCACAAAATTATGAAATTGATGGAGTATGTACCTTGCAGAGTTTCACATACTTCTCTATCTCGAGCCCTGTGTTATGCCTTGCTAATTTTACCAAATGGCTGCGCTTCCCTCCGTAATTCCCCCAGATCTTTAGCACGTAAAAATCCATGCTAAACAGTGTTGGAAGAGGAAGTTGGGAGTTAACGAGCGATTTTTTAAGTCGTGTAAAAGCGTCATTCAAGTTATCAATTCAGCCCCTACTCAGTCTTTGTTTTCACAAAAAACACTTAATTCTGTTTTATTTGTATTGCTGGGATGGGAGAGCTCTTACGGAATCAACAACAACAAAGTGGCATCGTTAGCAAACCGGACATTGCCCTTCTGGCTTCTGCCTGGTATTCTGCCCTTTAAGCATTAAGGTGATGTGAGGTCAAAGGCAAAACAGCAAGCCCCTTCTACTTCTACTTCATTTCTTTTTTTTTTTTTTTTTTTTTTTGTCGTTCACTTCTTGATACGTTTGCAAACTAAACCAGAAAAAAAGCTGAGCCTCCCCCAAAATACTTTGGTCATGCAAAATTGGTTCACTATCTTATGGTTAAGTGTTTAGAGAACTAGCTTTTCTTGATATTTAAAAATTCCATGTGTAGCATTCTTTTGAGATGAATCCCTTTCAGGATATACTGATTTTAATATAAAATCAGAAATTTTTTGTCTTGGCCTTGCTTCTACCAGGAACATTAGGTGCTCCAAACAGGTAATTTGTTGTTGCTTTTATAAAAATACGTAAATTCCTGTTTAGAATTTTTACACTCTATTCAGTCACTCACGGAGGTTTAATAGAAGCATGTCAGCAAGGTAGCGGGTGTGGGTAGGGGAAGGCTGGTAGCTAACAAGGGACCTCATAGGGCAATCTTAGTGAATTTAGCTAGGTGTCAGAGTCCGGGCATTAGCTTTGCAGGTTCAAAACCCTGCATTTGTAGAAGACTCTCAGAGGTGCTAGATCTGTAGAGCTTAGTAGTATTGTTGAAGCCTGGTGTTCTAAGTTTGATTCTGGGCTCTGCAACTTAAATGCCTGTGTGACCCTGGACAGCTGTTTAATCTCTATGTATCTTAACTTTCCTCATCTGTAAAATGAGAATAACAACAGTATTCATGGAGTTGTGAATATTCTGTGAGTAAGTACACTTAGAGTCCTTAAAACGGCACCTAGCATATAATGGATGTATACTATGTTGATACCAGTTTAGGATAGCGGATGTTTCTTTCTGGAAACGAGTGTTTCTGTCCCCATTCGTGATACCACATTTCTTTAGAGGTTGAATTCCTGTTCAGAAGATTACTTGTGTATCAAATGAGGACTCTGTCTCTCAATAGTGTCTTCCCTCACTAGAGGGAAGTTGCTGAAACTTTCCTTCCCCTCCCTCCACTCCCACTGAAATCCATTTTTTAGACTTTTAGATGCTGCCCCCATGTTCATTTGATGCTTTGTCACCTTTTTGATATCATTGGTGATGTTTCAAGTCGTTTTGTAATTCTCTTAGACTAGGAACACAATGTGTTTCTAACTATTGTGTGTTGATTTGCTTGACTTAATAGAAACAATCCTATTTTCAAATTCTTAGTGGGTGAAGGGCCACCTCACTGTTTCTTACAACTGGTGCATTGAAGGGGCATGAGTATACTTCCTCTACTTTTCAGGGAAATGATGTGTTGTGCCTTTTAAAACATAAAAGTATCACAAGTATACATTATCTGTGTACTTTGGGTACGTAAATGGTGACAAGTTCTGGTTCTAAACGCAGTGTGAAATTACAACCTTATCACTAAGATGCAAGATAAAAGAACTAGGGGACCAGGCACATTGGCTCATGCCTGTAATCCTAACACTTTGAGAGGCCAACGTGGGAGGATTGCTTGAGGCCAGGAGTTCAAGACCAGCCTGAACAAGAGCAAGACCCAGTCTCTACAAAAAAAAAAAAAAATTAGCCGGGCATGGTGGCGCATGCCTGTAGTCCCAGCTACTCGGGAGGCTGAGGCAGGAGTATTGCTTGAGCCCAGGAGTGTGAGGTTGCTGTAGGCAACGACACGACTGCACTCTAGCTTAGGTGACAGAGCAAGACCATGTCTCAAAAAATGAAAAAGAACTAGGGGAGGCAAGTTAGGGTAACACAACTGGCAATAATACTGCAAACATGTTATCTTGTGGAGAAAGCTCTACCCTCCAAAATTTTAGTTAAGGAGTAACGATGCTTTCTCTAACGAATGTAAAGGGGATATAATAATATCTGTCTACCGTCATCGATTTTACTAAAGAATTATTATTAAGATAGCTAATGCTTTGTAACTTACAAAGTTTTCACTCGTCATATTTATTTCTTAACTACTTACAAAGATCAGTCATTTTGAGAATCAACAGAAAAGTTAAATAAATGCTTGTACTAAACTGAAACCTAGATCTTCTTTCAGCTTTTACTAATCCAGTACTCTTCATTAGATCATATTGTCTTCCACATCAGTTAAATGGTCATGTGGTTTCTTTTGTATGAATGAAAAATTTGACTTTTATTTAAACTGTAGGGAAAGATAGTGACAAACGCAAAAAAAAAAAAAACCAATAAAAACCCCCTAAACTCAAGTGTTCATCTAAGATTAGGGGGCGCCTTTAGAATATTTAAGAGATTCTAAGGGAAGAGATGTGGTTATTAAACACACCTTTGTAGTGGTTATGAAGAGGATTTATCAATTTATCCATTTTTTAAAATTTTATTTTATTTTTGTTTGCTGTGGGAGTTCATAGGAAGAACTCACTTGGCAAAACCAACCAAGCTCCTACTCTGCTGCTGGTGGTGGCAGTTGCCTTTTTAAAGAGTCATAATGGCTTGATTCTTTGAGTAGCGCTCTGTTGTTGAGGCCACTGCACCTATACTGACAGTCCATCCCAAAAGCCAACATCTGAGAGCAGTCACTAAATTCCAGATAGAGAGATAGGTAGATAGATAATTGAAAAAAAAAAAAAAACAACTCTATAGGTACACCCCATTGTGGTACTATTTGGATGATAACCCCAAAACTTGAACCATGATGAAAAATAGGATAGTTGCTCTTGGCTAATACATCTCTCTACAAAACTGAAACCTCAGGTGCCAACTTGTTGGATTAAGAAAGAGTGACTTGCACATTCTTGTTTATTGTACTTTTTATAGTTACAGTTTTTCCAAGGTTTTGCATAAATCTTGGCAGAGATAATTCATAGGAGCATAACTCCAAAAAAATATTTGGAGGAAGGATGTAGAACAATGAAATAATTATTGGTTTTGAAAGTGAGCCATCTGGAATTTCAGAGTGTGAATTAATTATTGTATGTTGTATTTTTCACCCTTATGTATTCCCTTACTTGTTTTTTTTCCCCTTCCTTCCTAACTTCTACCCCCCTCTTAACACACAGTATTCCCAATTCTCTAGATTTTTAAGTAAAAAAATATGTGTAAGTGCTATTTTATGTGTTCATCAACATCATTTCCTATCTGGCAGGCTATTGTCCTTAGCAACAAGAGCAGAAATAAGCCTGGGACTCAATAAATGCAAAAAGAAAGAATAATCCTTTTTAATGAAGGGTTAACTCTTCCTGTCTTTCCCACTGCTGCATAATGCCTAAAGAATTGTTAAAATAGCAATTGTTCATATCTGTTCATTTTCTCAATGGCATTCATGTGATGAGCTTTCATATCAAGGCTGTTCTGACAAAGTTTTACATTTGTTTTTGTAAATTGCCTCATTAGAATATTATACATCCCAGTAGAGAAAAGCTCTCAATATACACACGCATTTAAGTTTGCAGCCCTATGAGTACATATTTGGCTGATACGTGCTCATTTAAAACCCATTCAAATTTTCACACCTGGGGAATTTGGAAAGAACAGTGCAGAAGTCATCCAAAATCAACACCACAACTGGATTTATCTTTGAAAAAGATTAATGAAAAATGCAAACTAAAAGTTACTTTCAATACATTTAACAAAAGAGAATGATTTTTTTTTAAGAAATCCTTTTTCTATAACCTTCAGTTTTCCTATGAAAGGATAACATTTTCTCCTATAACAGCAGTACATTGAAAACAAATACTTCAGATGTTTGTGAAAAAAGACTTATTTTTAAAATAAAATTTGAATGAGAATCTGGGAAATAGATTTGCCCACTTAAAAACATTAGCCTTATGTAAAAGAATTGTGATATGTCTGAAAATTAATACAAAAGAAAATCTAAGCAAATTCTAGGGAAAAAATGCAGAGTATAGATAGATAAACAGAGCTTTAGGTTGGTTGATAATATTTTTTATTTTTTATTATGTATATATATATTTTAGTTGCCCAGCTAATTTCTCTCTATTTTGTTTAGTATAGACTGGGTCTCACTCTTGCTTAGGCTGATCTCGAACTCCTGAGCTCAAATGATCCACCCGCCTCGGCCTCCCAGAGTGCTAGGATTACAGGCGTGAGCCACCACGCCCGGCCATAAACAGAGCTTTAAAAAGGACTGAAACAGGAGTGGGGGACCTGTGGCCTTCTAGGTCCTTAAGTGCAGCCTTTTGACTGAATCCAAATTTTATGGAACAAATCCTTTTATTAAAAGGAATGCAGCAGAGAAAGATGAAGATTTTCTTGCCTCTGGTGCTTAAAAACTGGATAGTATTATTCATTTTAAACTTTTATTTAAATATAACATATATACTAAGCAGTTCATAAATCACAAGCATTTGTTGTTGCATTTATCACAAAGTGAACACACTCTGTGAAACCAACCTCAAAATCAAGAAACTGAAAAACAGAAACCACTCCAAGTGTGTCCTTTGACTCACTGTGTCCTTTTCAAGGGTAACCGCTCTCCTGACTTACTGCATTTGTATCATCAGAGTAGTTTAGATTATATTAGTTTGGTTTTGGACTTTACACATATGGAATCATAGAGCATGTAGTCTTTTATGTCTGGCTTATTTTTCAGCATTATGTTTGGGCGAATCATTGGTACTGTTAAATGTAGTTGAGTTTGCTCATTCTCATTACTATATCCTACTGGGTGAACATACCCATAGCATTCTACTATTAATGGACATTTGGATAGTTTACAGTCTTTTTTTTTTTTGAGACAGAGTCTCACTCTGTTGCCCAGGCTAGAGTGCCGTAGCATCAGCCTAGCTCACAGCAACCTCAAATTCCTGGGCTCAGGTGATCCTCCTGCCTCAGCCTCCCGAGTAGCTGGGACTACAGGCTTGTGCCACCATGCCCAGCTAATTTTTTTTTTTACATATATTTTTAGTTGTCCAATTAATTTTTTTCTATTTTTAATAGAGACAGGGTCTCACTTTTGCTCAGGCTGGTCTCGAACTCCTGACCTTGAGCGATCCTCCGGCCTCCGCCTCCCAGAGTGCTAGGATTACAGGCGTGAGCCACCGCACCCGGCCTTGGATAGTTTACAGTCTTTAGCTATTTTGAATAGTACCTGCTATGAACATTCTTGCACATGCATGCCTTAGCACACAAATGTACACATTTATGTTGGATATATACTCCTAGGAGGGCAACTGCTATGTTATGGGATTTCTATTAGAAATCTTGAATTCTTGTTGTTCTTTTTATCTTCCAGTTTTCCAAAGTGGTTATACCAACGCACATGCTTACCAGTGGCATATGAGAATTCTTATCATACACATCCATGCTCACAAAGGCAGTTTTTGAAACCAGGTTTCTAACTCCAATATCAAATGCTCTTTTCCTTTTACCTAAATTTTATTTAAAGTTAAGAACTTGGTAACAATTCTCTTTTACAAATTCCATGATTCTTTCTAAGATTTCCATTCTTTGTTCATTAAGTGATTTTCCGTTTTTATACTGGAAAACATATTTGTGCTGAACAGAATTTAATAGGGTTAACAGTGTATCAGGGGCCTCATGTAAATATTTATCTTCATTGAGTCCAGCCTCTTCTATTTTTTCTGCATGGGTAAAAAGAATGGCAGTGTAATTCTTCCAAGCATGTCCCAGAAGTTCCTGAAAGAGAGAAGAAGTTAAGTGGCTATTTGCCTTGAACGATACTCTGTGAAAATGAGCAAAGGACTTACAATGGTTCTAGAGATAGCCAACGGATCCAGATGTCATTATGTTTCTGAAAGGTGATATATGGAATAAGAAGTGATGATGGGACCCAGTATCTATCATAAGCAAATGGAGGGAGAAGGTGGGATTTCCAAAAAATGTCTTAGTTCTCTATTTTACTATTATAATTGACGATGTATACATGACCTCAAAACTACATATTATCAATGCTCCCTATGATATACTTACAGTATTCACTAATGATTTATACTTGTCTTTTTAATGGAAACAACCTGACTCTAGAACCTCTGAATTTCTGTAAGTCAGAGGACCTTGGTTGGCCAAGGGAATTGTCCTATCTTTTATTTGTAGGAATATTGTGTTATCATCATTGCTAAAAGCATCTACTAAGGATTTAAAATTATATAATCTGGTTACAATTTATTGATTAACCAGATGACATGCAATGGAAAAAGCTAAAATCAAAATATATTCGGTAATTTGGAACAACTGCAAGATGTTACTGTGGTTCTCATCTTCCTCACTTGACATGCCTAGAATCAAACACAGTTTATCAGATGACTTCCTCTCATGTGGTTGATAAATGTTCCCTTATTTAGTAATATGTGGAAGTGGGTTATGTAATAAATTCTTGTTTGATTAGTGAAAATGAGCTGATATAAAGCAGAAGCAACAGCATGTGGCAAACTGCACGCAATAGGAAAGGAATCTAGAAATAACCATTTAACTCTTTAGTATTTTCAAAGTTACGTGAAATCATGACGTGACAACAAAGTTACATTCCCTCCATTTCAAACACTCCCATTACTGAAATATTTCCAAAGCTGCTACCAGTTTATCATAGCAAGAAAAATGTAAAATGCCTAGAAATAAATATAACAAGAAATATCTAGGACTTCTAACAATCAGAAGAAAACTATCATTTAGAGCCAAATATTATGCTAATCGCTTGTATTGTCTTTCTAGAGTCTTCCTAGAGTCTTCTCTTTTGAAACATAACTTGATTCTTTGTGGAGAAACTAGTATTGTCTCCCTTACAACATGGGGAATTGACATATAGAGAGGCTGAATTACATGTGTTAGTATAAACTCTGGTTTTAAAAAAATCTTGAAATATTTGAAAGACAGTCTGGGAAACTATTTTCAATGTATTTAACAAATACAGGATTAGTATTTATAATACTAAATAATTGAAAAGAAAGAAGGAAATGAGGAAAGAAGAAAGAGAGAAGGAAGGAAGAAAGGAAAGAAGGAAGGAAGGGAAAAAGGAAGGAAGGAAGGGAGGGAGGGAAAAAGGAAGGAAGGAAAGAATCAGGATATGTAAATTCAGTATGAAAGTATTCATGAGAACTGTGGGACAAAATATTTAAACTTAGAAACATCTCATGATCATGGTTACCAATTACAACTCCTGATACAGTCTGGCTTTTATCAGAGTCAGTTATTTACACATCTATCTTTACAGCTTGACAGTGAGCTCTTTGAAGGCAAGGTCCCTGTCTTTCCTTATCCGTCAAAGCTTCTAGCACATTGTAAACTCTCAATAAATATCTGTTGAATTACTTTAAAGTTTATCACCATCTCAGATAGAAGGTTTAGAGTTTTATTATTTGTTTTGAGGGTTTAGTTTTGAAGTTTAATTAATCTTTGTGACACAGTATTGTAATTTCCTGTAAAGCGTCTCTCTTGCTCTGCGGTTCGTTGTCAGGGGTTTGCCTGCAGTCTGCACCTTCTGTTTTGTATTCGGGGGGACTCTCTCGAGGAATAGATCCAAAATTTCTTCTCATGTCTGTTCAAAATTTTCCTATCTACCCACACAATAGTTGCATATTTCTGCTTCTCCTATTAATATTAATGCCTTGTTTCATGAAAATCTGAATTAAAGGCTCAAGATCAGTACATCAGGGGATAATTATTTTAACAGAAAGATTCTAAACTTTACAAAAGAATTTTTTTCAAAGAAGTACTTTAATTAGTATATTTTATGTGCCTTTACAACACACATTTATTTGCAAATTTTTAATTAACCCAGCTTTTAAAGAACATAACTCTTGTCTAAATATTCATGCAATGTCAACATCCCATTTTAGCTAATGGTGACAGTAAAATTAGTAGACCTCCCCAGATTCATATGTTGAAGACCTAACCCCCAATTCCTCCAAATGTGATCTTATTAGGACATAGAGTTGTTGCAGAAATAATTAGTCAAAATAAGGTTATTAGAGTCCTTAATCCAATATGATTGGTATCCTTATATTAATAAAACAGGATAACTTGGACAAAGACACAAATACAGGGAGAACGCCATGTAAACATGACAATGGCCGTCTACAAGCCAAGGAGAGAGACCTGGAACAGATCCTTCCCTCACAGCCCTCAGGAGTAACGAACCCTGCCCACACCTTGATTTCAGACATCCAGCCTCCACAACTGAGATAATAAATAGCTGTTGTTTAAACCACCCAGTTTACGATACTTTGTTATGGCAGCCAGAGCAAACTAATTGAAAAAATTAATAAAGTGTTAGATATATTAGATCTGGGCTCTGAGAATAAAAAGCTTCCTGGATCATTTGCATCAGAATCACCTGGAAAACTTGCTAAAAATGCATCAGAAACTTTAGGGCTGGAGCCTGGGAATTTGAATTTTAAAAAGCACACAAGCTTGTAAACCTGTAATCTCAGCACTTTGAGAGGCTGAGGGAGGGACATTGCTTGTGGCCAGGAGTTTGAGACCAGACTGGACAAACAAGGCAGATTCTGTCTTTACAAAAAAAAAATTTTTTTTTTAAAAGCACTCCAGATTATTTATTCCTTCTGCAAATATTTATTGAACATGTACTTTGTTCTTGGCATGTTCTACATGGAAGGAACAAAGTGTAGAACAAGACAGACAATATTTTCTGTTTATATCTATCTAGTGGAGATTCTTGTGTACTGACCGAATTTAGAGCTGAAGAAGGGGGACAGACAGAAAAAAAATACTTCCAAGTTGTTATAAGTGTTGTGATAGAAATCATGTTGGTGCTATAGAGGTGCACAGTTGGCCCATTTGGAGGTGGGGGTGGAAAGTGGGGATCAAGGGGAGGGATGAGGAAAAATTTCCTGTATGTGATAAGGCCTTGAGCTCACTCTTGAAAAGCACCTAGTAATTAACAGGGAATTACCATAAGCAAGCGTGATTGGGAATTGCATAGCACTGGGATTTCATTTCTATACACATAAAGCCGTTGATCCTTGATCACTCTCATCATTGGAAGTTTATCAGATTTAGAGCCAGACCTGATGTTCACGCAGCACACCATTGTGTGGGCAGACTGATTATCAGATGTTGAAGTGTTCATATACAAGTTAGTAAATAGCTTCTGCCCTTAACCCTTTGAATGCCATCTCCAACCTATCCCCCGATATTTATTGGTTGAAACCTGGACCATATTTGTTATTAAATAGTTTTGAAATATAGTATCACTATACTGTTATAAATGTGCATACTAAATAAACTATTTGGCTCAAACAGTCCTTTCTTGTGTTATACATCATAACATAGAATTCTTCTCTTGCTAGGTTAGTACTTACTGAAGTAAACAGTTTAACTTTCACATTACTCCTTTTGTTCTTGTTCTGTATTGTAACATTAACACATTCCCTTTTTGTTTCCACTAGACATTTCCTATACTTTAAATCATACTCTCATTCAGAGAAAATGAGTTAAAGCACGGTAAGGATAGTAGATTTGTAAGTTCCACCCCACTTATAAGTCCATGTGTTCAGCCACTGGGAAGTTTTTACATGTTTATAATTATTTATAAAAGGATGCTCATATCCTAAACTGTGAGAGAAATTGCACTTTTGAATTACTGCCAAAAACAGAAGAGAGAGTGGTTGATTTAGTTATAATCTTTAGATTGATTTTTGGCCAGAGAATAGTTGAATATTTGAACTTAGTGTCACTTGGTGTATAGTCATCATGTTAGTGGCCAAACATGTTCTCTATGGACACAGAGAAAGAATAATCACAGTTGATTGATACTTCACATAAAAATCCAAGAGCAAGATAAGTTAATGTAAGTTATCTGGTGTTAATAATTTAAATACAGTACTAAGCTAGACGGAAATTTTACAATCAATCATGACTTGTTTGGTTTCAGAGTGCTAATGGGTATGATCCATCTAGTCCTTTTGGGACAACTAGTTAGGATATAAACTTCATTTTCCAGGAATTATGTTCATTTTCCCAGGACCTCACCAGCCCTGCCCCATTTGTTTGTGGTTGATGAAATCATAGCATCTGGACTTTTTAGGGGGAAACTTAAAAAAAAAGCCAACTATTACATCAACTGAGAAAAAATTATCATGGAACAGGAGGACAATAAGGGCCATTTTTTATATTTTATGCTATTCCCTTACTCTCATCCCACTTTAAAACTCCACATTTCCCTTCTCAGAGAGCCAAAGCTGAACGATAAGACCTCGTTAGATCAGAGTCAGAGAATATTCAGCCTTAGAGATCATCTGTCCAAACTGCCTCATTTTACAGATGTGGGTATTGAGGCCTTGTGGTGTCAAATGGCTTGGCTAAAGCAACACAGCTGATCCTTGGCAGGGTGGGCCTGTAACAAAGCCTCCCTGCATGTCAGGCCCCTGCTCTTTGCACTAAACTGAGGCTTTTCCGTTTAACATTACTAAACTAGAGAGTTTTTTTCTAAATTAATAAAGAAGTTACTTCTTATAAACCAGGGCCACGTACATTTGATTTCACTCTCATTTTCTTCTGAAGGCTATCAAGATAAACCTAAAGAAGGTTATTTCTACAAATAATATGTCCTAATTTTAGGATAAGACAAATACTAACAATAAAATAACAATGAGCAGAGCTAACATTTATCGTGCCCTTGCCATGTGTGCCAGTGTCGGAGTTAAACCATCTTACGTTAACGCGGCATGAATCCCCAAAGTAACTCAGCGAAGCAGGTGCTGCTACCATTCTCAATTCACTGGTGGAACCTGGGGAAGTTACCGGCCCAAGATCACAAAGCACGCAAGTAGCTAAGTAGTAACTCGCATACTGCAGAACCCGTGTTCTTAACCTCCGTAATGTGCACCCACATCTCACGGTTCATTAGAGTGGGCACTCATCACAATCTGGGCAGTGATTTTAACAACAATAACGACGGCAACATTAATAGTAACATGTTATCATTTTCTGTGAACCTACTATGAGTAGGCACAAGGCCAACTGTGTTGCATTCATCAGTGCTAATGCTCCGAACTCTTCAACACAGGTGAAATTGTCCCCATTTTACAGGTAAGGAGCTGAAACCAAGAAAGTCTTAGTAACATTAATAGTCACTTACCTAGAAAGCAGTTAGGCTTGTTTTTAAATTAATTTCCAACAACTGAACTCGTGAGTTTTTTTTTGAGCCACCGAGCTCATGATTTTTAATATAAGTTTGTTTTTTTTTTTTTTTTTTGAGACAGAGTCTCACTCTGTCACCCGGGCTAGAGTGCCGGAGCATCAGCCTAGCTCACAGCAACCTCAAACTCCTGGGCTCAAGTGATCCTTCTGCCTCAGCATCCTGAGTAGCTGGGACTACAGGCATGTGCCACCATGCCTGGCTTATTTTTTTTCTATTTTTAGTTGTTTGGCTAATTTTCTTTCTATTTATAGTAGAGACGGGGTCTTGCTCTTGCTCAGGCTGGTCTCGAACTCCTGAGCTCGAGTGATCCTCCCACCTCGGCCTCCCAGAGTGCTAGGATCACAGGCGTGAGCCCATGTTTTTGTTTCATGTTTTCAGGCCCCACATTGGTCTTTCTGAGGCTTTTGTACACATACTCATCATCAACATCAAAAGTCGAGTTGTTGATTATGAAACAAAAATACACGCTTGAAGCCTGCTTATACACAGTCACAACATGTAGCACCAACATACTGGAAAGAGTATGGACTTTAGTCACTTCCTCGGTTCAATGCCTAGTACAGCTTGGCTGCGTGCTAGTTCTTTCCTTGAGGTAACTTTATTATATCTTGTCTGATCCATTATTTGTGGATTTATTTTTAACATTCAAATGACATTCTAGATAACATTCAGATGAATTTTTCCTTTTATTTCTCAGCTTTGGGGAGATGACTCATGGATATCCCATCATTTTGCTGTAAATTAATAAAGGCCTAACACGAAGAAAAAGGGATCATTTGGGGGAAATGTTTCAGTTGTCACCGCTGGCAGCCTATAACCCCTCTGCAAAATACTGGAGTACAAACTGGAAGAGATATCTAAAGAGACAACAGGGAGCCAGGAGAGAAGAAGCCACTTCTCTGGGACTTGCCCTCCAGACTCCTTCCATGGCAGGCGTCAGTGCCTCTGAAAAAGGGAGAAAGCAAAAGAGAGAAGGCAGATGCTCCGTTCTCCTCTTTGCATCAGCCAGGGAGAAAACAAAACCCAGGGTGTGCCTGAGACTGAGGCCGCACAGCTTCTTATTTCTTCCTAGCAGCTGCTCGTCCTGTTGAATATCCAGACGTCCTGCAGCTGCTCCCATCTGTGAGCGCAGACAAACGGCGGCCACAGCGTCCCAGGCACCTTCCGGAAGAAGGCTGTAAACAGCTAGCCTGTGCTTGGGTGACCATCCACCGACGACCCCAGAGCAGGTCTGCGGTGCCTCCCAGGGCTCACGGGCCACCCTGAGGGTGACTCAATCTTGGCTGCTGAGTCTTCTTGGGAGAAAGAAGTTATTTATTCTGGAAAAAAAAAATCTGGATCTGAGCGTTTCCCTATCCCCTCTCCTCTCTGCCTTCAGCTCCTGAATTGGACACTGACTCAGGGACGGCAGCTCTAAGAGGAGAAGCTACACGCCAGACACTGTCTGAGACGACCAGAAACACGTGTGAATCTAATTCACTTGTATTTAAAAAAAGGCGGCTATTACAACACTGTTCTAATCCTAAAACTAGAAAACTCTATTTTCAAAATGTATGTCATTTAAAATGGCCTTCTCGGCTCAGCATGCGTCCATCATAGAGAACAGTAAGGGGACATTTGGAGAGAGTTCGAGCAGTTTTTGAGAAATAGTTGTTTATGCGCTTCCTGAATTTACCAGACTGCATCCATCTCTAGCTTGAGCTAAATGTTTATTTAGTAACAGCTTTAAATAATTTTTTAAAAAA
This sequence comes from Lepilemur septentrionalis, assembly GCA_963573855.1. Taxonomy (NCBI): domain Eukaryota; kingdom Metazoa; phylum Chordata; class Mammalia; order Primates; family Lepilemuridae; genus Lepilemur; species Lepilemur septentrionalis. The sequence goes on along the minus strand of CAUYMX010052404.1, from coordinate 10,083 downwards.
CTATCTAAAAATTATACTGATGTCATGGATACAAGTTTCCCACTACTTGATTTCTACCAGAAACCTTGTTTGAAATGCAGGCTTTAGTTGTTTGGGAGAGCCTTATGGGTTTTCTTAGATTCCATATTGTTTCTTAATTGCAATCATCTTCTCTTCTTCTTTACTTTTGTACGGCATGCCCTTGATTTTTCAGGAGTTGGATGATGAGGAGTTCTTTTTTTTTATGTTCTTGTCACTCTAATTTTTTCCACTAATTTCTTGTGATTACACATATGGCCTTTTTTTTTTTATTCTCAGAAACATGCACAATTACTGAAAAACAAAACGTGTGTCTGTCGTTTAGAACAATCTTTTTTTTTTTTTTTGAGACAGAGTCTCACTCTGTTGCCCAAGCTAGAGTGCCGTGGCGTCAGCCTAGCTCACAGCAACCTCAAACTCCTGGGCTCAAAAGATCCTCCTGTCTCAGCCTCCCGAGTAGCTGGGACTACAGACATGCACCACCATGCCCAGCTAATTTTTTCTATATATATTTTTAGTTGGCCAATTAATTTCTTTCTATTTATAGTAGAGACGGGGTCTCGCTCTTGCTCAGGCTGGTTTTGAACTCCTGACTTTGAGCAGTCCACCCGCCTCGGCCTCCCAGAGAGCTCAGATTACAGGTGTGAGCCACCGCATCTGGCCCGTTTAGGACAATCTTATGTCTTTACCAGTTAAAGGGGGGATAAATCCTTCATTAAAGCAAAGTATACTATCTTTCCTAATGTTACAGTGCTTACATCAGCAGGGTCTGAGACTGAACCAAAAAATAAGTAGCATGTATTACAAATTCTTCTTGAATGGAAAATGTCTGTTCTCTATTCTTCCTATAGTTTACCTGTGAAGCTTCTAGTAGACAGGGCTTCTCTGAGCTCAGTAGCTCAGTGAGGCTCCTGAGTGATACTAGTAAAGTCCGACAGTTAAATCTGGGTGGACTCAAGACCAGAGGATCAAGAAATTGAATAGAATAAGGCAGCTCAATGAGCACGTTCCAGAAACTGTCAGTAACAATCCATGTGGGGCTTGCTCATCCAGCCCCATCCCCACATGCGCACGCTACCCCTCCACCTCCTGGCTGCAGGCTCATCCCCTTAGCCCGCTCCTCTCCAGACTGGCTGAATAAGCCTACAAGTTAGTGACTTATAATGAATGAACAAATAGGGACAGACCCCTAGGGAAAGGTGGCATATGTTATTTATGTTCAACCTGAGGTCCTCGTGGTCTTGTCATTGTTGGAACGCAGAAACCACTTAAGCTGCAGATAAGGAGACAAGCAAAGCATCTCAAATCCTGCCTTTTTTCCTAAAAATAATGCATAGCTCTCCCTTGAATGTTTACCATGTTGTACATCTTATAAAGCCCCCATAACACATTATACTACTTTGGCACTTAGTGCACCGTCTTATTCTGGGTTATTTGTCGCTTCTAGACCTTAAGCTTTCTGAAGGCAGGTTCATGTCTCTTCATCCATCAGTAAGCACTCTGCAGATGCTCAATACAGTGTTCAATGACTGAATCAGTGAAGGAACACCCGTGTGTGGGTGAGCTGCAAGAGATCGTCCCTTTGATGTCGAATGGATGCCCGTCAGTATTTGAGTTCAGTGATTCTGAAACCTGACTGTTTTGAAGAAATATATGGAAAGTTATGAAAATGCAGACATGGAGGCTCCACTCTCGAGATGCTGTTTCCATAGATCTTGAATGAATCTGTGTCGTAACAGCAGATTCAACAAACAGCCCAGTTGATTCTGATGCAGGCAGCCCAGGGACCACATTTTACAAACGTATTCAGCTTTCCAGTTCCTAGGAGTTTGAGGCTTAGTTAGCCTCTGAAGTTTAGTATCTCAATTTTCCTATTTAACCCAGTTGTAAAAGGACTGATTGAATTCTCGTAAAAGGAAATTATAAAAATGAATCTTGGGAAAAATCAAGTAATTTTTACTGATTGTTCTTATGTGACCAACACTTTGTGGTTTAAACTACCCTTTGAACCAGATTTGCCTGATTCTTTACTATTAGGATACTGTCCTCCAGAGGAGAATAATGGCATTAGTGTGACTCTGTGTTAGCGTTACCTGGATCATCTGGACCAGGGAAGTGGCCTCCTGTCCACAGAAAGGCACGTCTGTTCTCTAGACCAGCAGTGCAAGGTGGAGACCCTCTTGCCCGAAGTGCTGCATCAGAGCATCTCTAACCTCCTGCTTCACGTTCTTCTTGCTTAGTCTGCTGTGTGGATAACCTGGAGTGTCCAACACCTGCACCTGCAGGGTGACCTCCTGGCCCCTTTGGCGCATGAAGCTCTGTAGGTGACAGCTGTGGCCCAGGCTGCAACCTTGGGTCACAGAACATGGAGCAAAGCTGCTGTGGAAGTCAGTGCTTCCTAGCAGAATGTTCCCAGCAGAGCTTTTCCCACTCTGAGTCGCACCAAAGAGGGCCAAGTTGATAACCATCTTAATGGGGTCTGCCATGGCTGTGGCTAAACAAAGGCACAACATAAGCAGTTGGCTTCCACATTCCCTCACGGTAAGCCTTCTCGCCTGGTCTGGAGCATGCCAAGTATTGTCGTAGGTTTGCTTCCCTCTGTCACGGTGACCAGAGCATGGAGCAGCGCTCCCCTAAAGAGCAGACAGACGAAGTATTGAAACATTAATAACAGGAGGGGTTTACAGTGGGAGGGAGAGAGGAGTCAAACCCAGGTAAGAAAAGGAGAAAGAAGCAATAATTGCAGGAAAAAGAAAGAAAAACTTCAAATTACTTGGAGATAATATAAACCGTGTTTAGGAGAAATATGTTAATGTATCAACATGGTAGGTGAGTTGGTTTAGCACTGGGCATTGAAGCTCCTGAGCTCAGCGACAAAGCTTACAGCACTGTTTGAAAATAGTTCACTATTGGAGAAGTAGGACCCAGGACAGTGGAGGAAACAGCCCTTCTTGCCTTTTTAGTGACATCCCCCACCCTGAATGCACAAGTGGCGTCTTTCCTGACTTCCTGGATGCGTTTTTCCTATGAAGTATGAATAATGTTAAAGAAGACTTCTGTTTCTGATTACCAAATATTTTTGCAATCAGGCAACATTCTGATGAAAATGAAAGCTGCTTATAATTGTTGTTATGAAATAATTAAGCAAGCATTTCCGTGGTCTGTCACTGTGAAGTTTTGGCTTCTCAATGGACAAAGTGAAGCTCAGCACTTTGTGCAGCTCAGGTAGGAGGGGGAGTCTTGAGAGGGTCTGTCCCATTTATAAACCTGGAAAGTGCGGTTGCTCTTTTGCACAGAGCAGAGCCCCTTATGGCATTTTAAGGTCATCAGACATTGCACTGGATTGGTAAGTTCTGCCAGTTGCCGAATGTGCTCAACCTGCTGATTCAGAAATAAAGACATTTCAGTATTACATGTTGGTTATTTTTGCTTGCTACTTGCAGCTCTGTTGCAATTTTAAGTACCACGGGCCTTTCTTGTCTCCTACTGTCCTCTACCCTTATGTCCCCAGACCCTAACATGAGCACCTGGAAAGACCCTCACCTCTCCAGAAAAAAGACACTTGTTTCTGGGCTCCCTCCTTTTCACACCAGCTTGCCCAGCTCATTCGGTTGTGCCAGCTGCCTGGAGACGCAGTCAACCAACTCCTTTTTAGTCCTGAATCAGAAGTATCGTATTTTTAAAAAAAACTGATTATGCCCTATCAATTTGCTGTGTCTCACTTGCCTTTTCCAGTCTTGAAAATGCTTTCTACACAAAGACGTCCCTTGAATCGGTGCAGTTGTTCCTTGGTATGAACTTTAACCTTCTGACAGTGTTGCTGTACCACTCCGGGACTGACACTGTATGGATTTTATTTAGTTAATCTATTACCAGCATCCTATTTATATACGATTAGTCATCTTCCTCTAATCAGCACTAGCTCATGTGCATCACACAGCAGACTAGTAGTGTTACCTGGGCCAGATGCACAGAAAGATTTGTAATTTTAATAGATACTTCCTGAAACTGCTATTTTTAGGATTGAATTCTTTTATTTAATAGGTAAAGCTTTATCTATAGCATAAAGAAATACCAGATTGGTAAGTATTAAACAGAAACTAGGCATTCTATAGCAATGGTTATATGCTTTTCATTTTAATTGGTGAAAACCATATTTCTACTACATGAAAAGTTTCAATAAACAGATATGTAATATATGCACAATAATTGGATACTGACTTCACAACAGTATTTAGGTTCATCAATACTGTTCCGAATTTTCTAAGAAAACTATTTTGGTGATTTCCATGTAATTAAAATGTGTTATCTTATATTAAATGATGAAATAATTAGCATGATCATATCAGCACATACAGTTTTCATATTAATTTGTGAGAGTATATTTAAGGAAAGGTGTAAGATTAACTATAACTTGAAGTCGAATACATTTTTTTCTAAAAACTTGGGATTTATTTTCTTATTAAGAGCTCAAATTTTATTTTTTCCATATCTTAGTATATAACCCACACTTTCCAAAATACTTTTTTAATGTGTTAAGTAAGATGTAGAAACATTAGTATGGTTATATCTGGTTTATCTTCTCTTGTATCTCTCAAAAAGTCTATGAAGTGTGTATTTCTGGGTGAAGGGAACTTGGAGGCTTCTGGAACACCTTATGGCCTCACAGGTAGAGAGTTAAGAAGTCTTCCTCTTGTGTGGCTATGACAAGGACAGCAGGTACTGGCCTCACTCATAGGACAAGCACGTTGGCTTTCATGAATGAAGCAAAAAGAACCTCCCCCAGGTGGCGGTAGCAGCCTGCTTCCTAGAAAGTGATTTTGAACTAGAATTTATTTTAGTTTTCTTTTTCAAACTATAAACCGACATTCTTCAACAATCTCATTAACACATATTAATTGTGTGAGGGATTTTCTGAAGAAGGGTAAAGGCAAACCTTCCTTCCTACGTTCCTTATGGAACATAGCAAGTGTAAGTTAGTTTTTTCAAATGCTGCACTCCAAAATCAGAGTTTAAATCATTTGCTGAATACAACAATTGAGTGTTTAAAAAATAAGTTTAAAGTTCATAAGCATAATTATAAGTTTTCATGAGATTGCAAAATTTGTAGATAATTTTTCGTATGTCTAGTGGTTTTAGATTTGAGTCAAATTAGAGGTCTTATAGAGGGGTCATTTATTCAGAGTAGATGATGTTGAAAGGTTGATTGTAAATTCTTTTCTGAAATGGAAGAACAATTTTAAAAATTACCTTTTCACTGACTTGGCTAAATATAATGTAGTAGGGATGAAAATGTATTACATGTAAGAAATGTTCAAGGATACTCAGACAGCTGGCTCCAGAATTCCTCTTAGGAAGAAAACTGCCTTTAAGAGAAGAGTTTGATTAGTTGCTTGAGCTAGAAAAGGGGATCCTGAGAATCTGAGCTAAACTCACAGCAAAGTACTGCAGTAGCCAGTCTGCTGGTTACAGGGGAGAACCAAGAAGAGAGTAGGGAAGGTCAGTGCACCAAGGGAGCAAGGGAGCGAGGGAGGTGGAGAGAGGGAGGGAGGGAGGAAGAAGAGAATAAGAACGATCATACTGTAGTGGGGCAGGAAACTAGATCTCAGTGTTGGAAATTCTGCTATTTTAGCAGAAATAGCTAATGCTCAGTTCAGGTTGTTTCCATTTCTGAGATGTAAAGTTCGCCACAAGCACAACTGTCTTATGTGAAGGTGACTTTTTACTTTTGTTTTGTTTTTGGTGATTGTTTTGCATTTCATTTTTAAAATTTTATTTTGATGGAAATTAATGGAAAGGTCTAAGTCCTACCCCTGAGTTAGTATGGGACAGGGACCCCACAAATTGGAGATTATAGGATGATATCTGAGTTGCAGTAGTTCAGAAGAAGCAGGAGGTTGAAGCTAGGACACTAGTCCCTATGAACTTGCAGGAATCTTTGGGAGGATTTTATGCTTTCCATAATCTGTGAAATGAGATATTTTGGAGTAAGAGTGACTCTAGCTGACAAGTAACTATTGTATTTCAAATTATATATATATATATATACACACACACATAGAGAGAGATGTGCATACATACATATATTCACATATATATTTCTTTGTGTGTTTGTGTGCATATATGTGTATATATGTTCATATAATTTATAGTTTTTGTCCATATTCAGTAAAATTGTGTCTCTATAGTCAAACAAGTTTTGTTATAAGTAGACCTTGACTTACAGCAATTTTTTTGACTGATAGCAATTTCATTAGAAGGGACTGTCATAGTTTTAGAAAATTCCAATTTCCATTGGCTTGAATTATGAACATTTTGCCCTGATGATATTTCTTTTCATAATAAAGAAGATTTTTAGCATATTGACCAGATTTTGCATTTGTGATGACTGAATGGCTTTCGCCTTGGCTAACACTGCACCCAGCTGAGAGAACACTGACGAGCTGGTTGAGGTTAGTGGTGACGTGATTAACTCAGCCTGAGCTGGTTTCTGAGCAAGTCATGAGATCTTACCATTGGAAATTTTGGGACACTGGTCAGCAGTTTAAATTTGGTGAACAGATGGTCTTAATTTGACCACAATTTGAAGGTTCTTGGAAAATTTAAGAATGTCCATGTCTGGAAAGAAATATTTATGGGAATAGAAGTCTTCAGTACAAACTTGGTTGGTTTCATATATTAAAGACTCTACCAGTCATACCTCCATGCAGGATACTTGGGATATTTTTGTTTGGTCTTGTTATTTGATTGCTTGCTTGGCTTTATTCTGAGTATTTCTGCACATATTATTTTCCAGATTATAAATGCAACGTGTGTTTTTCAAAGCATTTAAAAGGATAGAAGAGAACAGAGAGTAAAATAGCATCACTTTTAAATCTGTATTTCCTGGGGACCATGGGACGGTAGCTCCTTTTGGGGACTGACATAGTAGGTAGATTTCTTTTTTCAAACTACCCGTGTGTGCCCCCTTATTTGCTCCTTTTCTTTAACAATCGCTGCTGAAAGGCATTACGCGATCACAAGGATAGGTATTGATAATGGGAGTATGTTTAGCAAAACTTCCACGAAGACAGTTACACAGAACAACTTCCTGGAAGTGATTCTCAAAACAACTTTAAAAATTTCTGCCATAGTAATTTGACTCTTCTTGTGTCAATTTTGGTAATTTACACTATAATAAATACATATCTATTTTGCCCATATTTTCAGTTTTTAAAAATATAACCACCTTCATTTTTAGCACTAGATCTCTCTTTTTTTTTATTCTGAGGTGGCCAATACATTAGGTTTGTCTTTATATACTTGATTACAAATGTTTTCTCTGTATGTGTATGTGTGCACAATTAACTTTTGTACTTTTATAGTTTGAAATGGATTTCCATGAACATGAGCTAAATTTATAATCTAGTGTTTCGAGGATATCAAGATTTGACTTATAATAACTAAAGTTTTGGCCACCAACTCTGAGACAATTAGGTTGGAAACTGAGAATCCAGTGTATGCATATTATCATTTACAATTATAATATGATGAGTAATTATAAAAATATATGTCATTATTGAAGAATGACTATAACCTTAAAAGAGAGAAAAATCAGTAGATTTCTAATACTATACTTACTGAAGGAATATAGGATGTTGTGAAAAACATCTCTGCAAAATTAATGTGTTTAATTCAGAGTCTCAAAATTTGAGATCTCACCAGCGCGGTGGCTCATGCCTATAATCCCAGCACTTTGGGAGGCTAAGGCAAGAGGATCACTTGAGGCCAGGAGTTTGAAACCAGCCTGAGCAACCAAGTGAGACCCCCATCTCTACAAAAAATTAAAAAATTAGCCAGACATAGTGGCATGAACCTGTAGTCCTAGCCGAGAAATGACCGAGATACTGAGAAAAGGAGAATGAAATGGGCGTCGCCCTTTGTAAATTTCCATGCAATGCAGATTCCCGGAGGACACACCGAGAAAGAAGGGCAGTGAGCATGATGCAGGAAAGGAAATGTCAGTTGTGTGCTTGTGTGTATGTATGCAGGCAATGCTATGTATGAGCTCAGCAGACCTTAATAGAAAACTAAGGCTTCTGTAGTGCTACCACCTGCCAGGCACTGTTTTAGACTCATATTAACTCACACAGCTCTCTGAGATGAGTTGTGTTATTAGCCCCATTTTAAAGGACACACATGCACAGAGAGGTTAAGTAACTTGCCCCTGGTCACACAATTGGTGAGTCGCAGATCTAGAGTTATGCTTTTTTCCGTCTAGAGTGTAGTTGTTGACACACATCTGTTTAACCAGTTGTTGTTCTCATTTCAGCGGCAGCGCTTGGCCAGAACAATAGGGCTGTGTGCCAGAGAGCAGAGGTGGGGAGAAGGGACATCGGAAAAGGGAAAGGGGACGTGGAAGGCACCAATGATCAGTACTGTATACGTAAACAAGTACTTTACTGGTATGCTTCTTTCCTCCAAACTGTTTTGGGAAAACATTCAAAACATAAAATCAAGAAACAATGGATTTTCTAAAGAAAGAGTTAAAGTTGTTTAAAGTTAGTTGAAGTTTGGCAATAACACGCTTTGCTGCTGAGTTGGGCCCAATCTTATTGATTTGGGCTGTCTTAATTATACAAACTCCTGAATAATGATAGCAACAGCAATAATAGTAACTATTAATGAACTCTATGGGGCAATTATTTTTTGAAGCAGGTATGTGCTAAGTGCTTTATGTGACCTTTTTTGTGTAATCCTCAAAACAAGTCTGTGTTGTAGGCACAATTATTGTCATTTTCCAGAAGAAGAAACTGAGGCTCAGTATAAGAATATATTTTGATAAGTATTATATATAAGCTTCCCGAGTCGCAGAGCTTAGAAGTAGCAGAATGGAACTCTAACCTAGATCTACCTCAATCCAGTATTCATTATACTATAAAATGGAGGTATGCACGAGAGCAAATGTTACATGCTTTGCAAAAGTCTTTTTCTTATGTTCTGCTTAATTCTGATCATACCCAGAAGTGATTATATAGCTACATCGTTAAAATCCTATGCTGACCTTGTATTGTACCTCTGTGATCACGGCCCTGCACAGCACCTCACAGCTTGCTTGTCAGCCAAATCGCCATAGAAATTAACAAGTGTGATTCAAAAGTCAGAGTCAGAGCAGGCGAGAGAGTGGGTGGTAAGTTTTAAGAATGGTTTTCAGGTGCTCACCACATGAGCTAAGCGCAAAAAAGACGAATGGTCAGGTCGATATGTTGTGTGGTCTGTGAAAGATGAGGTCAGAAATATGACACGGTAGTGGTACATTTCGAAAAAGAGACATATGATATTTATATAATTCCTAAAAGGTGAAATTAAATAGGTCTGCATAAGAGCCACTATCTGTGCCAAGCATGATTATATGAAATTGAAATCATTGCTTTACAATATTGCTATAAAATTGCTGGGCTAAAAAACAGACCGGAGGCCCACTGTGTTTGGAGGCAATCATCTGAAACATATTGTTGTAAGCTCAGATGTGGTGGAAGAGTTTAATTTGGTCTTCTGGCCGATTTGGGAAGGTATATAGGAAATTACAAAATGGAATAAAGATCATGTTGACATAGCCCAACAGTAAGCATAATTTGGCAAAAGAAATGGCAAGAAATAGATTGCATATATAAGCGGCAAAGCAGCTTTATCACCTAAGGTGGTCCTTTGTACGACGCTAATTTTATTTTCAGTCCTGGGTTATAATCCTTTGTTTTAAAGTGCTAATCCCACTATCAACTTCCAATTGCTTGTTTCTTATGTCCATTAAAGATAAATGAAATAAATGTCACTATTAAAGGTAAAGATTAGGCCAGTCTCATTGAGGTTAAGTGGTATCTCATTGTGGTTTTGATTTGCATTTCTCTGATGATTAGAGATGATGAACATTTTTTTGTATGTTTTTTGGCCATTATTCTGTCTTCTTTGGAGAAGTTTCTGTTCATCTCTTTTGCCCATTTATAAATGGGGTTTTTTGATTTTTTCTTGTTAATTCTTTTGAGTTCTAGGTAGATTCTTGTTATCAGACCTTTGTCAGAGGTGTAA